>LR750128.1:0-252899 GCA_902729485.2 Mus minutoides
CAACTCGCTCCCCACGGCCTGCTCGCTATGTTTTCTTATACCAACCAGGCCTCCGTGCCTATGGGTTGTGCTGTGTTTTATGAAATGACTCCCTCTTCCCTTCATTGCCTGGGCAGTGTGTGCAGTTGACGACACACAACCAGCCCTAGTCTATTGGACTGTCACCTTGAGATTCAAGGTAAGACAACAGGACTTTCTCATGAGACTTTTTCTAGAGTTCTTGGTTAACAGGCACAGGCAAGTGACTTCTACAGGGGGGCACTGAACTGCTGGGTCAATGTCCAGAGCTGCTGAGCTGGGAGGGTGAATGCCTAGAGCTGCTGGTGGCTCTCTGTCTCCCTGAGTGAATGACCTGCCAAAAATGGAGCCAAAGCAAAGGAGATCACAGCCAAGAGAGACAGTGACCTGGTGATGTTACTCAGACTGGGTCCACACTCTTCCCCAGACTTGAGCCAAGAATAATCCCTTTTAGTTTAAGCCAGCTTCAATGGCACATACAAAATTCATGAATTTTTATTTATTTAAAAAACAGTTTTACAGCATCTCCTATGGGCTAGGCACTGTTCCAAGCACTTAACATATATTAACTCATTTTATCCTTTCAACAACCCCAGAAGGTGCGTGCTATTAAATCCCAGTTTTATAGATAAGAAGGTGGAAAAAAACCCAATGAGTTGTGTAATGGGATCCAGGTGTCCAGCCAGAGAGCGGTGGAGCTCAGCCAGTCTGACTCCAGAGCCTGTGTGTGGCATCTCTGCCCTGATTGCCCCCTCTTTAATAAGAGGGAGAGTGTTCCATTATTAAAGAGGTGTTAAGTTTCCCATTATGAGTGGTATGTAAGAGGACAGTTCAACAGCCAGTTGAAACGAAAACATGGGGAGAATCCAAGAATCTGACTTAGAGACAGGGTCTAGGGAAAAGGTCATTACCACTTACTGCTGGATCCCTGGGCCAAGTTCTTCATATAAAATGTGATCTTATCTATTCCCACAACCCCATAAGATGTTCCAAAGAAAGCAAGCGGGCAGTGGAGCTTGGCAGTCAGAAGCCAGCCTCTGGAGCAGCCTGCCTGGGTAGATATCCCTCTTCAGCCTAGACAAAGGCATTGTGTGGCCATGGGTAGCACATTCTCTGGAACACTTTATTCTAACAACTCATCACAGAGTTCAGTGGGAAATACACAAGATGGTGTGTTCTAATGCCTCAGCTATGTGTAGACCAAAGTAAACTTTAAATTAAATGCTGGTAATTATTATCATAGCCCATTTTACAGAGGAAGAAATCAAGTCATGGCAACAGAGATTGGCTTGGAGGCATGGGGTTGCTTACCTAACATCAGATTTCTAGAGCCTGGCAGCCCTTGACTCTGGCTCAGGCCTCTGAGGCAGTGCCAGGGGAAGCCCTGGCTATCTTTAACTCCTTTCAGCTCACCCTATGTTCCTCATAGCATCTACTCCTCCTGTACCAGCATGGTTGGACCCCCAGATCTCTCTAGACAGAAGGCAGCAGGAATCTAAGATCTGGGTTAGTTGTCGCTCTGTCACTGTGACAAGATACCTAAGTCTAATGTACTTAAAAGGAGGCAAGGTTTATTTTAGCTGGAGATTCCAGATATTTTAGTTTGTGATTGCTTGACCCAGGAGTTTTGGGCATGATGGTATTCAGCAAATCTTTGTGGACATGTGACACAGAAGACATTGTCACCTTAGGGTGCTTGTGAAACAAGAGAGCAAGAGATAAGAAGAGCCGGGCGTGGTGGCGCATGCCTTTAATCCCAGCACTCGAGAGGCAGAGGCAGGTGGATTTCTGAGTTCAAGGCCAGTCTGGTCTACAAAATGAGTTCCAGGACAGCCAGGGCTATACAGAGAAACCCTGTCTCAAAAAAACAAAGAGAGAGAGAGAGAGAGAGAGAGAGAGAGAGAGAGAGAGAGAGAGAGAGAGAGAGAGAGAGAGAGAAGAAGAAGAAGAAGAAGAAGAAGAAGAAGAAGAAGAAGAAGAAGAAGAAGAAGAAGAAGAAGAAGAAGAAGAAACCAAAATCTTAATTTCCTTTCATGACACTCCCCAGTGACCTGACATCTTTCCACTAGGCCACATCTCTTCAATATTCCACCACCTCCCAATAGCATGAAGTGCCCTGAGCAAGCTATCAGTATGTGACCTTTAGGACCAAATCAAATCCAAACTCAAACAACCTTTCTGCAGGGTCTGAGCAAGGACAGCTCATGTGAGTAGAGCGCTGTTCTCACCCAGAAGTCAGACCTGACTATCTACCTGAGCCTCCACTTCTTACCTTATGAGGCACTAATACAGCATGTGTGGCTTCTGTAAGCACCACATGAAATATGATATTCAGGAAGTTTATTTATTCCACCAATATTTGTTAAGAACTCACTATGCCCTGGACACCATTTCTGAAACTAGACATTACATCAGGAATTGTATGAGGCAAGGGACAAAGTTCACCCCTTCTCGACTTCTTTAAAATACAACGACTTTAATGAAAGCTTCATATGCAGAGAAATGTGTAGGACTGAAGGGACAAAGAAAGGAAATGCCTTTACAGGTAGAGCATCCGGGTCTGAAAGCCATAACCCTAAAGCTCAAAACTTCTAGAGCGCTTTGATGACATTGCAAGTGAAAATTTACACACTGTGACTGTGTCTAATGTACAAAATTATGAAGAACAATTATAGTACAGTATCCTCAAGGCTATTTATATCATGTGTATACAGAATGCAAATGGATTTTATGTTTAGATTTGAGTCCCATTTCCAAGATATGTAAAGATGCAATACATGTAAATATTCTAAAAATCCAAAAACATCTGAAATGCAAAATGGTCAAGAGCACTTGGCATGAAATACACAAAGCTCTAGTCTAGTAGGTTTAGCAGATATAGTTTCTAGTTAAGTAGGAGATGTTGTGTTGAGCCCATGGTTGCAGAACCTCTTCCAAAACCCACCACACTAATGGAGGGTGGTTTCATGAGTATGCTATGCCAGCTATAAATAGAAATGTTCATCATTGAATGTCGTAATTTATTAACGTACAACAAATTCACAAAAAGGAGTGGTTTCATTGACCAAAATTTGCCAACTAGTGTTGATTATCTTTCTAAGGGAAACATGGATCCTCCCATTCTGATCTGTGTCTGTGTATCTTTTTTTTTTTTTTTTAGTTAATCTTTTATCTAGCTAAATTGCTGAAAGTGTTGATCAGCTGCAGTAGCTCAGTGGTAAAACTTTTGGGGTCACTTATATATACTATCATATCATTCGCAAATAATGATACTTTGATTTCTTCCTTTCCAATTTGTATCCCCTTGATCTCCCTCAGTTGTCTTCTTGCTCTAAGACTTCAAGGACTATATTGAATAGATATGGACAGAATGGATAGCCTTGTCTTGTTCCGTATTTTAGTGTAATTGCTTTGACTTGCTCTTCATTTAATCTGATGTTAGCTGTAGGTTGGCTGTAAATTCCCTTTATTATCTTGAGGTATGTCCCTGTATCACTAATGATTCTAGGACTTTTATCACAAAGGAGCTTTGGATTTTGTCAAAGGACTTTTCTATATCTAATGAAATGATCATGTGGTTTTTCAGGGGTTTTTTGTTCAGGTTTTTTTAATATGGTAGATAAATTTAGTGATTTTCATATATTAGACACCCCTACTTCTCTGAGATGCAGCCTACTTATTATGGTGGATAATCTTTTTGACTGTTCTTGGACTCAATTTGCAGGTATTTTATTATTAAGTATTTTGGCATCGATGGTTCCTAAGGGAAACGAGTCTGTACTTTTCTTTCTTTGTTCAGTTTTTATGTGGTTTGTATATCAGGAAAACTGTGGCCTCATAAAATGAATTTGTCAGTGTTCCTTCTGTTTCTATTTTGTGGAATAAATTGAGGAGTATTGGTGTTAATTCTTGTTTGAAAATCTAGTAGAATTCTGTGCTGAAACCATCTGGTCATGGGTTTTTTTTCTTCATTTATTTATTCACTTTACATCCCAATATCCACCCCCTTCTCCTCTCCTTTCCCCTCTCACAGACCCTTCCCCCATTTCCCCTTCTCCTCTAAAAGAAGAAGCCACCCTTAGCATCATCCCCACCCCCAGGTGTCAATCCCCATAGCACATGAAGTCATTGCAGGACTAGGTACATCCTCTCTCACTGAGGCCAGACATGATGACCCAGTTAGGGGATCAGGATTCACAGTTAGGCACTGAATTTAGGGACAGCCCCTACTCCAGTTGTTGGGGGACCCACATGATGAACAAGCTGCACATCTGTTACATATATGTGTAGGGCCTAGGTCTAGCCCATGTTTGCTCTTTGATTGGTGGTTCAATCTATGGGGAACTTGCAAGGGTCTGGGTTAGTTGACTCTGTTGGTCTTCTTGTGGAGTCTCTATCCTCTTTGGGTCCCTCAATGCCCCTAGATCTTCCACATGACTCCCCAAGCTCCATCTAATGTTTGGCTGTGGGTCTCTGCATCTGTTTCAGTCAGCTGTTGGTTGGAGCCTCTCAGAGACAGTTATGCTAGGATCCTGTTTGCAAGCATAACAGAGTATCATTAATAGACTCGGCGATGGGAGACTTTTAATGACTGCTTCTATTTCACTAGGAATTATGTGTCTCTTTAAACTGTTTTTTTTTTCTGATCTTGATATAATGTTGATAAGTGGTACCTCTTGAGAAAATTATCCATTTCTTTTAGATGTTCTAAAAAATGGAGTATAGGTCTTCAAAGTCTGCTTTCCTAATTCTTTGGATTTCCTTAGTTACTGCTGTTATGTCCCCCTTTTCACTTCTGATTTTGTTAATTTGGATATTCTTTCCCTGTGTTTTAGTTAGTTTAGATAAGGGCTTGTCTACTGTGTTGATTTTCTCAAGGAACCATCTCTTTGTTTCAGTGACAATTTGCACTGTTCTTTTTGTTGCTATTATATTGATTTTATCCCTCAGTGTGATTATTTTTTTTTCTGTGTACTCTTTCTTGGGCATATTTACTTCTTTTTGTCCTAGAGCTTTCAAGTGTGCTGTTATGTTGCTAGTATGAGATATCTCCATTTTTTCTTGTTATATAGGCACATAATACTATGAATTTCCCCCTCACCACTACTTACATTGTAGCTCATAAGTTTGAGTATGTTGTGCATTCATTTTCATTGAATTTTACAATGTCTTTAACTGCTTTCATTTCTGTTTTGACCCAGTTTTCATTCAGTAGAGAGCTGTTCATTTCCACGTGTTCATATACTTTCTGTTGTTTCTGTTGCTATTGATCTTACCGATTGAGAAAATGCCTTACAGCAGGATCTCCTGGAGGCACTTCCTCAACTGAGGCTCCTTCTTCTCTGATGACTCTAGCTTGTGTCAAGTTAACACACAACCAACCAATATTCATTCCCCTAGAAGGTCTCATTTTACAAGCTATATTCACTTCCATTTTCCAAAGTCAGTTGTTGCTAATTTATGAGAAATTTGTATGTCAATGAAATCTCTTCCCATCGCAAATAAAGATTTTATTTGTTGTAAATGGGAAAAAAAAAGACTTAAGTGTGTTAAATTGTAGAACCTTAGAAATAAGAGATCGGGATCATTTGTTTGTGGCAGAACTTGTTACAATCTGTGAGAATATAAAACTTAGGGTTATCAATATCTACTCAGTGTATATGAGCTGTTTAAGATGTATGTCTAACTACTTATGTCTTTGCTAACTGTTCAATATCAAACTTTAGCAAAATTAGATAGGTAACAAAATGTTTGATAAATAAGGAATATTTGATAATGAAGATTTATAAATTCTTAAGGTCTACTCAGGTTCATGGTAATATTTGTTTACTCTTTTGTTTTTTTTTTTCATGTTGTTCTGCTATTTGGATAAATTAATTGTATAAAAAAACTGATATTCTATTTTGATGTTAAAAGTAATTCAATTAAATCTTCAACTCAAAATTTTTGAGTTGGATAAAGCTATGAAATCCTAACCTTATATAAGCTACTAACTTGTAAACTGTTCACTTCCTGATACACTTTAACCTCCTATATGTGTTTTTTAAGTTTAAGCCTAAATTTAGATATAATTAATAGATAAGTGGTCCTCACACTCTTCAGAGATCTATTGAACACGGCATTTAAAATGTTTAATTAAAAGGTTTCCCATAGTAGACAGAACTACCCCCCCCCCCCAGCAGTGCCCATATGATCTCCAAAGAAGATAAACAGGGCAAGATGACTCTACCTGGACTGTGATAACTCTAACTCCTGGGGAAAACTGTCCCAAGCCTTGCCTGATGCTAGGGCTCTGTGCAAACTAGACATTTGGGGCTTGATTGCCATACTTTGCCAAGATCCTCTTGGGAAAATGTCTGAGACCTGGGCCTGACAGCCAAAGGCCATGTTGCTCTGTATGACAGCTAAAGATTAAATGTTGTCCTGTGTGACAGACAAAATCCAACCACGCCCCCCTCCCCCAATGAACCTAGGAAAACTACTGGAGCTTTAGGTAACAGGGATATCTCTGTCATTTTAATTGATAAATAGACCACTTAGATTATACTTCTAGCTATAATTTATCCTTCTCATATCTCTGACAATATTGTCAGACTGTTGGCCTTAACAACAGTCATGTTTTATTTCTTTTTTTTTCTTTTATTCATTCATTTGATACCATTAACTACTATTATCATAGTTGCAAGCTCCAGATTTTATAATTTCCTTTGGTTGTCGTCTAAGTACAGACTTAAAAGTTCTTTCTCACTGTGCTTAAAAACATCTGTCTAATCAAATATTCAGCCCTCTATAAAGAGTGTTAACTCAAAATCATTTTTGGGTCCCCAAGTTTTTTACCATGTCTTCAAGGCATAAAGCCTTTTCTACAATGTGGATTTCAGTATAGATTACAAATAGTGGTAATACTAACATAACTAAAACTTTTATGTATTTTTTATGAACTTAAAAAATATTGTAAGCTTGATTACATTCTTAAGCTGGCATCTAGGCATCTGAGTTTTGGGTGAGTATAGGCCTAGGTGCTGATTTCTGGGTGGTCAAGAAAGGGTGTTCTGGGGATCCACAAGAAGCATAGATGAGGGGAGGAGTGGACTGTGAGCTTGGGCCTGCTGGGGGACCAGAGAGACCAAAGAGAGTCTGCTGGTAGCCTACCTGGTCTTCTGTCAGGTGTGGCCTCTTATAAACTTGGCTCAACATACTGGCCAGAGAGCCCCAGAGATCCTCCTGTCTCTTCCTCCCCAGAACTGGGATTGTAAATGCATGGCACAATGCCCAGCTTTTTAATGGGGTTTTGGAGATCAAACAAGCACCTTCCTGACAGAGCCCTCCCCAGAGCCCAGACTGAGCTATCCTACAGCCCAGGTGTCCTCCACTTTATGGGATCCTGGTAGGAAGTTGTACCCATTTCTGGTGTGTCTGAGAAGTTCCTAGGCCCAGTTTTCTTTTTTTTTTCTGATAGGATTTAATCATATCATGACTGTGATATGATTAAATATATGATCACAATATAGGCCCATGTACTCATATGGTCATATAGGAATCATAGGTAAGATAGTCCCAATTTACATTACATTTACATATTTACATAAATTTATAGGATAGAACCCTTTCTACTTTTAGGAATAAATTATTCATCGGTGTTATTTATCACTGTATGTTTTGTGGGCAGTGTGTACAGATAGTGTTTCTTTTTTTTTTAATTTATTTATTAGATAATTTCTTCATTTACATTACAAGTGCTATCCCAAAGTCCCCTATACCCTCTCCCCAGCCCTGCTCCCCTACCTACCCACTCCCACTACTTGGCCCTGGCATTCCCCTGTACTGGGGCTTACAAACATTGCTAGATCTAGGGCCTTTCTTCCCCAGTAATGGCCAACAAGGCCAACTTCTAATACATATGCTGCTAGAGAACTGAGTTCTGGGGGTTCTGATTAGTTCATATTGTTGTTCCATCTATAGGGTTGCAGACCCCTACAGCTCTTGGGTTCTCTCTCTGGCTCCTACGTTGGGGACCCTATGTTCTGCCTTATAGATGATTGTTAGCATCCACTTCTGTATTTGGCAGGGACTGTCAAAGCCTCACAGGAGAAAGCTATATCAGGGTCCTTTCAACAATGTCCTGCTGGCATATGCAGTAGTGTCTGCATTTGGTGGCTGATTATGTGATGGACCACCTGGGTGGGGCACTCTCTGGATGGTCCATCCTTTCATTTTAGTTCCACACTTTGTCTCTGTACTTCCTTCCATGTATATTTTAATCCCTATTCTAGGGAGGAATGAAGTCAGATAGTGTTTCTTATGTGTCGAATATAGTACTTTTGTCTCTGTGTTTCCTTTCAAATGTCTGTTTAGCACATACAAAATTACAAAAACACGCTGTTGGAAATGACCTCCATGATGGTTGTGCAATATATATTTAAAATGCAAATGAATTTTCCATCCAGAGCAATTAAATACAAAAGGTGATTTAAGATGGAATCTCTCAGGACACATAATATCACACTAAGTCCACTGTTTTATGCAGTATAGGATAACTTAGAACTCGGCACAGCCTGATGCTACAGGCAGGCATGGTGGAGAGATGCTACCATTCTTTCCCCACTCTGCCTTCCAGTTTCTAGCTTGGGCCATGCAGAAGTCAGAAAGCAGGAGAACTGAGTTTTACTGGGGCTCAGAATAGGGCGGGGAGTCAGTCTAGAAAAGAGAGTAACGTATGGACTCTTCAATGGACAGCCGCAGTAAGCCCCTGCTTCTGAGGTCAGATTCTGATATCCGTTTACAAGTCTTAATTGATAGTTTAATCATCAGTCTTTGCAGTAATTAAATTCTCATTCTGCTCTCTGGCCAGCCCACAAAACACAGGTCTGTGGGCCAACCGGCTCGAGGTGCTTGAAGCACTCCGATCTTTCAGCTCCTAAGGAAATCCACTTGTTTCATTTAGAAAGCAGAGCAGGGGTCAGTTCAGGGCATGTTGAAATCATGTTCTGTGGATGGCAGGGCTCTTCTGAGCTCAAGACTAGAGCCTGGCTCCACCCAGCAGTGAGAAAAGGGGGCAGCCCTGTTCACCCAGACAGATGGAATTGGAACTCCGAATGAGAGACACCAAGAATGCAAAGCACCCAAGTAGGCAGATGTTAATGAGGCCCAAGCTAATTATGCAACAAGCCAGCTCTTAGTCTGTAGCATTGAGCAATTCTAAATCGCAGGCAGCCATTCAAACCACAGTGGCTTATATTGTGTATCACTCATTAGAAGGCCCAGACATCAGAGAATTGGAGAGTGGGAACCAGAAAGCATCAGGAACCAAGAGCTCCAGGAAAATCATCAAAGGGTTTCAGATCCCCACCCCACCCCCATACTCCAGGACCCACCCAAGCAGACTATTTGCTGAGAGGATGTGTGAGGCAAGAGAGAGATGCCTGAGTTTATCCTAGCTAAAAGGGGACAGTTCATCGGATCACTAAAAAACTTCAAATTGCCTCTCAGAACTATCTGTGTGTCCCCTGTGGCCCTGGGCAGGAAGGAAGAGCAATTTGTCCGAGCCCCTTAATGTAAGAACTGGAGTCAGTTAGTATCCAACTTTCTCCAACTCTATCTGGGAACTCCAAACATTCCAGCAAAAAGGGGCGGGGATGGGCAATAGTTGAGTAAGTAAAGTGCTTGCCACCGCTGAATTTGGATCACCAGTACAGCAGAGTGTCTCTGTAACCCTAGCACTGGGAAGTGAAGTCGGGGGATCCCTTGCTGTCTAGCCAGTCTTGCCTAGTCAGCAAACTCTGGGGCTCACTGAGAAACCCTGTCCCCCCAAAATAAGGTAAACAGTGAGTGAGGCACCTAGTATCAACCCCTGGTTCCAACTTGCATGGCACACTCACTCACGCAACGTACACACACTTTGTATGAATAAGATTCCTTTCCTACTTACTTCACATATGCTTACCCTAAGCGTTGGGTTTTAAATTCCAGATATTCATTCACTGAATGAATAGTGAACACCCGGCAGAGTCTGCAAGTATGGCTTAGAACCCAATTTCCCTGTTAAGGCACCTGTATGTGTGTGGGAAAGTATTCTCATTGACTGGTCTAAATATATCTACACCCCATGAGCTTTCCAGTCTCCCTTCTACTAGTATTCACTACTAGAAGTAGAGGATAGAGCTGTGAACCAAACAGCCCCCACGGTGATATTTACATTGTAGATATGTAGCCTCACAGCAGGCTCGGTGAGACCAGCTGGTGTCTGAGGCAGACAAGCACAGAAGCTTCTCCCAAGCGCTGACTGAAGCTAAATGAGACCAGAGTGAGCCCTGTGGCTCTGGAAGAAGAGCCTCAGTGGCCTCTCATTTGACTTTGTGTGGATCCTAAATTCCTTTTTTCCCCAGTATGCACAGAGTCCAGGGCATCATGCGTTCAACTCAGGCTCTCTATCAATCAAACTAAAACATAAGACTGACTGGAGCACAATCTCTCTACATGAGAGCCATGCTTCTTGAAACACTTCTATAAGCAGAGTCCTCTCGCCCCCTCGTTCTCTTTCCAGTCTGCCACCAAATGTCCCCTTCTCGGTGAAAACATGCCAGACTGTAAGCTCCCTCTTCTCCAGGCCCAATGGTGTTGTTTCATTTCCTTCAGGCCTGCATATCTCTGCTTGAGATGACTGATGGATAGACACCCCTGGTTTAAGATAGCACCAAAAATGCAAATATAACATAGTTTGTCGATGTGCTGTAGATACACATAAGATATGCTGGAATGGAGTTTGGTTTCTTGCACTATTTTCTAGATCGTGAGATCGTGTAGACAGGGGATTTCTCATGTCCCATTTTTCCCCATCTATCACCTGTCTTGTTTTCAACACCGTGGCACTTCGTGGATGAGGAATGCACCCGCCCCTCCCCCACAACCAGGTGTTCTGCTCACTGCTTGTCCTGTCTGTGACAGGCTCCTGGGGACAGTTGTCACCTGTTCTCTACATCTCCCCTGGGTTGAGCTGTCCCTAAGCACCCAGTTAGAGACAGCTTTTCTGAACTCTAGCCCCAGCTCCTGGCACAGTGCCTACCTTAGCTTGATGTCAATCTACAGCCTGCTGGCAATTCCCACAAATGGCAGACTCAAGTTTTTGTAAAATAAATGACTCACCACTGAGAAGACATGACTGTGGTTGGCACCAGGTGGTGGTGGTGGTGGTGGTGGTGGTGGTGGTGGTGGTGGTGGTGGTGGTGGGGTTTGTGATAAGACGCCAGACTTGACCTCTGACCTTGAGAGGACATATGGTTTAGGTTCAGATGCTGGCAGACATAGTCACTGTTAGGTTCAGTGTAGAAGTCTCAAGGAGAAGAAGGCCTTAACTGTTATGGGGTAAGTTGCACAAGAAAAAGACAATGTGAGCTTAGAAAGAAATGCCAGGCCTGCAGCCCCTCATCTCCAGACAACAGTTACAAACTCTGCCCTGGGAGAGGAAAACAGCCACCAGCCAATCCCAGGAGGCGGAACAGTGTGACTTCTGACTCCAGCATCACAGAAAGGAAGGGAAAGAGTGGGACCTTCTGCCCAGAGCCTGCCATGCCCACACACTTAACGAGTGACGTGGTCAGTTTGTTACTTTTTTCATGACTGTTTCAAAATACATGGCCAGAGCAACTGAAAGTGGGGAGATTCAGTCCAGCATAGCGAATAACCTGTGGCTTTGAGAGCGAATGTGGCCAGCCAAGATGCATCCACAGACAGATAGCAAAGGAGGCTGGGTTTATTTTAGCAGTGGTAATGTATTAACAGCGATAAGAAAAGTGAACTCGGGAAAGTTAGAGCAAACTGAGGGCTTGGGGGCCAGTGACTGGGCTTCTATGGACCTGCTCCCTTGTCTGTAAAGCAGAGATGATGTGGGCAACTCTGCAGACTCGCCAATATGGTTAAAACAGATGGCATGTGGAAGGGGTGGGGGGGGGACGATGTTCTTGATAAATTATACAATGATGTTTGAGGTTTGGTGTTATATTCGAATGCTGTTTTTCTGGGATGTTTCTTTGTTTTGCTGATCACTAACGTTTCTGTGTCTTTTGGCCTGTTTGCTGGTATTGTGGAATCCATATCCTCACCTCACCCTCTGTAGAATTTCTCCTGATGGTTCTGCAGTGCCTGGCAGTGCTCTGGGTTCTGAGTCTTAGACAACTTGTGCTTCACGGAAGGAGACTGGCTCAGAGGGAGGCTAGTGTCGAAGGGAAATATAGGGTATCCAAATGTCCTGGTTTCATTCCCTTTCTGGTGATAAAACAGCCTGGTAAGAAACAACTTAGCAGGGAAGGGGGATTTATTTCCACTTACAATTCCAGGTTACAGTCCATCGTTGTGGAGAAATCAAGGAAGGAAGTTCAAATAGCCACATCATATCCATCATAGCCAAGACCCCTGAAGGCCTTATTTCTTCCATTGCTATTTCATAACAGTATAACAAATGTCCTCAAATATTTGTGGTCTAAACTCATGGCATTTTATTTTATTTTATTTTATTTTATTTTATTTTATTTTATTTTATTCTATGGGTTGAAAATCTGGGCAGAGCTTGGCTGGGTGGTTCTTCTGCTCAAGATGCGGTTCCCCGGGGTGATTCGGTTGGCCTTTGGCTTGGTAGTTCTGGGAAGCCCACTCAGCCTACCTTCTCCTTCTCTTGTTCCAGGGTTCTTGGACATGCTTTTGCCTCTCCATGGCTGTGAGGCTTTCCAGTCCTGTGGGCTGGGCTTCTGCTATGGGAATTTGGTTTTCAAAAGAATGAACCTCACAGAGGTATCTGTGCTAATTTTGTTTCCGTTGCTGTGATAAAATATTCTGACAAAAAGCAACATTAGAGGGGAGGGGGACACTCAGCTTACAACTCCAGTTTGCAGTCTGTCGTAGCAGGGAGGTTGTTGGAGTGATGGGCACCTAAAATTAGTGACACCCACAGTCAGGAGCAGTGAGGGATGAATGGATACATGCTTGCTTGCTTGCTTGCAGTGCCCGGCTGGACTTCTCCACATGTGTACAGCTCGGGACCTCCTGACTTGAGAATAGCCCATCGTGGGCTGAATTTTCCATGTGAATTAACTTAATTAAGGCAACGTCCCTTAAGCCAACCCAATGCTAATAATCCCTTATTGAGACTCTTCCAAAGTGATTCTAGGTTGTGTCAAGCTGACAGTTAAGCTAACCATTACTGTATGGGAGGTCAGTGACAGTTATATAGCATTACTTTGACATTTTATATTAATTTTTTATCATATTCTAGTATCTACAGGTAGGCATAGGGCAAATCTAAATAAAAGGAGATCCCGAACATTACAAACAAAGATAACATGAGGAGACAAGGTCTGTTTTGTTTTGTTTTGTTTTGTCTTTTCCGCTTATATTTCCAGGCCTGCCTTAGTTAATGTTTCTGTTGCTGTGATAAAATACCATGACCAAAAGCAACTTGGGGAGAAAGGTATTTATTTGCCTTATAGTTCCATATCACAGTCCATCATTAAAGGATGTCTGAACACAAAATCAAGGCAGGAACTGAAGCAGAGTCCATGGAGAAGTGCCCCTTACTGTCCTGTTCCTAGTGGCTTGCTCAGCCTGCTTTTCTAACAGCACCTAGGATCACCTGCCCAGGGGTGACTCCACTCATCGTGAGCTGGGTCCTCCCTTATAAATCACCAATCAAGAAGATGAACTTACCACAGGCTTGCCCACAGGCCAGTGTGGTAGGGGGCATGCTCTCAATTATAGTTCCCTTTTCTCAAATGACTCTAGCTTGTATCAAGTTGGCATAAAACAAGCCAGCACAAGAACACAATCTATCAATGAGGAACGTCAGAGCAGGAATTCAATGGAGGATCATGAAGCATAAACCATAGAGGAATACTGCTAACTGGTTTTCTGACTGGCACACAAAAGCTACTTTCTTTTTTTTTTCTTTTTTTCCTTTTCTTCTTTCTCTCTTTCCTCTTTTCTCTTCCTCGCTCCGGCCGCCCCTGTTCTGCCCCACTCGCTCCTGCCGGCCCCGCCGCCCAGTCCCTGCCCTCTCCGGTCCAAGGACCCATCCACTATCATTCATAAGTACACTATAGCTGACTCCAGACGCACCAGAGGAGGGCGCCAGATCCCACCACGGTGGCTGTAAGCCACCACAAGGCCGCTGGGACCTGAACTCACCACCCTCGGAAGAGCAGTCGGGCACTCCCACCCGCTGGGCCATCCCACCAGCCCCCTAAAGCTACTTTCTTATACAGCCCAGATTCTTCTACCTACAAATGATGCCTCCCTCACTGGGCTGGGTCACCCCACATCCATCATCAGCCAAGATCAGCCCTTACAGACATGCATGGCCACAGATCCATCTGATAGAGGTAATTCCTCAGTTGAAGTTTTCTCTTCCCAGGTAACTCTATGTCATGTCAAATAGACAATAAAGAAAACTAACCAGTATAATGCCGGAAGACAGCTTCAGTTCTGGTTCCTTGTGTGCCGCCCACCTTGTTGAGACAAGATCTCTCAGAGAATGGCTAGACATGCTGACCCAGAGATCTACCTGTCTGTACCTCCGTAGCACTGGGATCACAGGCGTGCATACCATAGCTGATTTGTTGATGTTTAACATGGGTTGTTGGGATTAAAGTCAGGTCCTCATGCTAATAAGGCTAACTTTGCTAACTGAACTATCACACTGGCCCTAAGTTTACTCTTAATAAATTCCTAACAGCTATGGAGGTCTGCTCATTTCTCCCTTTGTTTTTGATAAAGGGCCCTATGGAAGCCAGAACAGCTTCAAGCTTGCTATGTAGCTAAGGCTGACCTTGAACTCCTGATTCTCCTGCCGCCACCACATGAATGCTGGAATTACAGATGTGTGCCACCATGCTGTTTTATGGGATACTAGGCTATTGACCCCAGGACTCTGCATGCTAAGCTTTGCTCTCTACCAACTGAGCCTTATTCCAGTCTTAAAGTTGAGTTCTTACTGTTTGCTATGTTGTCCAGCCAGAGAACCACATTCCTCTCCTCGATGACTCTGCAACCCCCGCTCCCCCCCCCCGGGGATTTCAGATGATAAGCGTCTCTCCTGTCACTGTCCTTATACTACAGAGGTTCCACAACCTACCATGTGGCTAACAAAAGAACAGTGAGCCAGGACTTACTCCAGGCCTGCCTTGTTCCAGATCCATCCTCCTTGATCCAGTCTTACATGCTTTAGTCATGCATTCTCGGCCAGTTCTTCAGTTAGCCCATGGTCTCCACTTTCTGAATCTCTTATGAGCCTGTGTTCTCACTGACACTGGGCAAATTGGTAAATATTTCTATGCTTTGGTTTTTCCAATATACAAATTCAAAAGGACATCAGTATCTGACTGATTTTTATCTATTTCATCAGTAACCTGGGGAATAAATAAAAGAATGAAACAGATTCCTCAGATAAAACCCTAAGCATGGTGTCTGGTGTCTAATGCGCTAACTGTTCCCATGACTTATTTTCCCCAGAGCATTCAGATACTAAACTTGGGGATGGTCACTCTGGTAAATGTCTCTCTGCTCTGTCACCAAACAACAATTTTTTTCCTTTCTTGTTTTTTGTTTTGTTTCGTTTTGTTTTGTTTTTTTAAAATCTTAATATATAGCTATGGCTGCTGGGTGACTCCCTAAGTAGACCAGGCTGACTTCGAACTTGATCTTCTTGCCTCTGCCTCCTGATGGCTGGGGCCTTACGGGTGGGTGGGGATATTGACTGTCCTGTCCTTGGGTTGGGGGGAGTTCAGCAAGAGCTTGTCACTATTCTAGTACTATATGGCAGTTGTGATGCAGTTTGGGAATCATACTGTTTGTTTCCCATTTGACAGCTTGGCTCAGGTCCAGCTCGCTAAAGCAAGCTACAAGACTAGCTTCCACTGCCATCCACAGTGCTGGCAGAAAGCTAGCAAGATAAAGTCACTGGCTTTCTGAAGCCATTCTGGATTAGATAGGAATGAATATTTATATGTATATTAATATGTATATGCATGTATTATACACATACATATACATACATACATACATACATACATACATACATACATACAGGAGGCTTGCATTTGCCTCCTGTCTGCACAGCTCTCCCTGCCTTCCTTACCCAGGTCCCAGAATGCACCTGTTTGAACCCTGACTGTCATTTTTTTTTCACCAAGTCAAATTCATTCTTTCCTCACACTTCCCAGCAGTTATCAAAGATGGCAGAAGAGACAGGTAGTTGTGAAAGGTTGTCGAGCTTGTGTGCAAAGGCACTCCACACCATCCAGATGGGGCAGAATATGAGCCATCTGACTCTGTCCTGCTTTCCTCTTAGTTCACAGAAAGAGACCTTTTAGGTCAGAAGTAACAGCTTGGAAAAAAACTATATCAGATGGGTCTGGTGTGGCAACATATACTTCTCTTCTTGTGATCTGCTTTTGCTAAGATGTCCAACCCTCTCCCTTCTCCCCTCTCCTCTAAATACACATCACCATCAATCATCAGTGTCTCTCTTTTGTCCTAGGCTTAGAGCAACTCAAGCAATCACTCGGACTAGACACATAGCCTCTAGGGCCAAGAGCAAAGTTATTTAGGTTGAGAGATGTAGCAAACATGGGTTCAGGTCCTCCCTCTATTTCATACACAATTTCTTGACACTTGCTTCACTTCTCGGAGTCTCATAGGACAGTGCTTGTAAACACTGGGTATAGTACAGGCAGTCTTGATAAAGTCCTCGCCATGTGCCTGCTCCTATGCTGAGGACTTCTATAGCAGTTACTGCCTTTGATCCTCTGAACAATCAAGTTTTCAGACGAAAAACAGAGATGCTGCAGTGTCAGAGGTCACACAGCTGCTGCAGCCAGCGAGCCTGGGATCTGAAATCCAGGTTCCACACTAACTCAGAAGCTTATAATGGAGGACTAAGATTCAGCCTGACCGTTGATGAATCTGCAACCCTTGCTGTTCCCAGTGACACTGTGGACTAGTCCCTTATTCTCACACATGGTCCTCTAGTGTCTGAGCACAGCATCCATGATTGAGGCTGACTTGTGTGCCCCTCCTCTCTAATGCAGACCCCAACAGGTACCTGTCCCAGCCATAGGGACTGCCACCCCACATTGGCTTGTTCTCTGAATGCAATGGCAGGTCAGACCTGGGCCCACACGGGCAGAGAGAGCTGACAGGTACCCAGGATTCGTGGGATTCATTTGATAAATGCTAAACCAACAGTGTCTGGAGATTCGGGCCAGCATCCAGAGACAGCTGACCACTTCCAGCTGGGGAAACAAGCGGGTTCCAAGGTGGAATCAGAGCGTCTTTTAAAAACTGGATGAAGACATTGTTTATTCAAGGCACTGGGAACGAACACAAAGATAAAGATATGCAGAATGAATCTGCACTCTATCAGCAGGCAGCCCACTGAAATACTCACAGTCATCTGTGTGCGGTGAGGCTTCGCAGACACCTGCCTAAGGCAAACTATATTGCCCAGACAGTTTGCCTCAGAGAGGGGGAAGGTGCTTGTCCGAGGTCTCACAAGTAGTGTGTTTTGAAAAAGTGTGTGATGGAACTGATTCTCAAATACTCACTCTTATGATTAAAGCTAGGTCTTGAGACTGTGACCCTGGCCTTTTGGGTCGAGGACAGTGTCGTTTAATCTGAATGTTAGCTAGGCAGAAATTTTGAATTTGAGGTGTGTGTAAATCTAAGCACAGAGACAATGAAGACATCCTGAAAAAAAATCTCAAACCCTACCATTCAGTGTAGGACCACTCAGCGCAAGGCTCATGAGGGGTTTAATGGAAAAGCAGGGCATTCCCAGGCAGGGTCCTGGAAGTGCTACTCTAGGCTTGACTAGCCTCACCTACTGAGGCCTTCTCATTTATCCACCCATCTGTGGATCTGGAGGGAGCACCTGGGAACTTAGTACATCAGTGCCCACAGGCAGGTTCCAAAGTCCCAGCCCTCTTTTTTCATTCTGCCTGGAGCAAGGGCTCCACTCTGAGTTTCCTGTTAAACATAAGTTTAGGGGTACCATCTGCTAGTCCATCCTGGTAAGGTCCCCATCCTCACCTGTCATTGTGGACATAAAACAGATGTGCACACTATAGCTTCCTGCCTATAGAGTCTTTTTTTTTTCTTAACTAAAACAGACTTGAACCAAACGTGGCCTTCGTTAAAAGTCTGATTGCTTGAAATGGGACAGCCTGGGTTCAAAACCCAGTTCTACCCCCTACTGTCAGGGTTGATGTTAACACACGTTTTGGAAAGTATTAGACCTTCCTTTTCCCTTTCTTTGTAAATGGAAAGGAGACTAACTTTCCCTTGTAGAGTGGTTGAGAAGAGTAAAAATATACTTAGAAGGCTCCTGAAGAAACAAAACCAGGCATCCATGATTGATTTCTACCAAGGGCAGAGTGTGTGGATAGCAATAGGATCAGCATTGCCTCTAGGCCACACATGGCACTAATTCAGGGAGGAGCTGGGTGTGATGCCAGCACTCAGGAGGCTGAGGCAGGAAGACAGCAAGTTGCAAGCTAGTCGGAACTCCAGAACAAGAGCTTGTCTCAAAAAATAAACAAACAAAACCAAGAATCCAATAAAGTCATTTATATACCCTCCATTAGGCATAAATGGGCATTTGAATATTTCATCTTTTCTCTTCCTCTGATCAAAATTTCTTTGTTTGTTTTTTTTCAAGGCAGGATCTCACTATGTAGCCCTGGCTATGCAGGGACTCTCTCTGTAGACTAGGTTGGGCTCAAACTCAGAGACCCACCCATTTCTGCCCCCCAAGTGCTGGGATTAACGGCGTGCACTACCGCACCAAACTATAAATGTGTAGCTCAGGCTGTCCTCAAACTCTGATTCCTTCTGCCTCCTTTAGCTCTGGGCTTCATGCTGGAGTGTTCTGCCACAGCTAACTGATAAAACTTCATTAAGTGTATGCAGCCATTCTATAGGTGTACTTTGTTGGGGCTTTTTTTTTTTGAACATTGTTCTAAAATATTTCTTATCTGGATTACTGACATTTTGGCACCCAACCTAAATTCCATGTCCCAAGGTGAACATTTCACTCCTAGCTCCACCTGGCCTGGGCTTTTGAGCAGTTCCTGGCATGTACCAGTCATTCCATCCATAGTAGTTGACTGTGAGAAACAATAGGAGTAGCTTCCAGCACCTAGTGGGTCTATAACAACGGGGCCTCAGATGTGGGAGTCAGACTGCCTAAGTGTACAGCCCTACCCAAGCATATACTGTGTGACATCTTAAAAGTTTTGTAGTTCTGGGTTTTGATTCCTTGATTTGTAATAATAAACTAATGATAATGTCTGCCTTTTAAGGAAGAATGGGGACTTTACATGACTTCGAAGGACCTGGACTCACAATAAGAGCACATAACCACCACTACCATCACAATTAGCTATTCCCCTGGGGTCAGGGGTCACTGATGGGCAAGATGGCAGAAATCTACAGGAAGTCAAGGATGGACTAGAAAGGGCTGTGACAGAGGGGTTTCTGCTCCTTAAATCTGCACAAGTATGGCAATATCTAACAGTCTGGGTATCCAGCCCTATTAGCATAAAGAACTAGCAGATCCCTACCCCAAGGCTGTGTTTAATGGAAAGCTCTGATTGGACCAGACCCCCAGAGAGAATGGGAACAGAGGTCTGGGACTTTCAAACCTGCTCATTGGTTCCAAACTGATGCCTCATTTCCCAGGGTTCCTATGTGGATGCAGCCTGGAAGGCACTCCCTCCCATGCACTGATGGCTGAATGAATGAATGAATGAATGAATGAATAAATGCATGAGCAGGACTCAGCACAGCTGATGTGAATGAAGTCTTTCTTCCAGCATTCCGAAAGCCCCTTCTGGTAGACTGTGCCATGCACTGCCTGCGTCCTAAGTATGCACTAGACAACGACCAGACAGTTCTTCCCTGCCAGGGCATGGCAGAAATCTTTGTCATACCATCCAGGCCTTGTAGCTTGAAAATGACCAAGCCAGTCCTTCCTGCCTGGTCTTGGAATGGCTCTGTTTCCAGGTAGGGCCAAAGACTTTGAGCTACTCTGAGCCTCTCCCAGATGTCTCCAGATGTACACACACCTCTGAGCTTCTGGTCTCTGATACTAGGCTTCTCAATTAGAAGACCTCAGCTGGGCACTTGGAACCGAGGCAGTATGGGGGAGGGTCAGCTACCTGCCACTTCATCAATACCCCACTTACTCCTCTGTTCCCTGTATAGAACCCTGTGACTGTTACCAGTTAGTAGGAGCCTTGGGGACATGGCTTCATGCCCATAAAACTGTGGGGCTCCTCTTCCTCAGCCCGTGAGAGTGCAGCCCCGTAAGAAGGCGGGGCTTCCTAGGCTGAGAAGACTGCGCATGCTCAGTAGACAGCCTCCGCCAGGGCAGCTAAGGTTTGAGGTGGCAGAGAGACAGTACATCGCTGCTCACTCTCCCCTTTCCTTCCTCACACCCAGCCTTTATGCCTCCAAACTCTGGACATGTGTTTTAATATATTGGGTGTGAGCCTCCACGGTAGAGGATAGGTTCCATGAAAATGTGACCCAGGGTGACATGTCAGGTCCTTGGCCACCAGATTTGCGTACTACATGCTAACTTTGTAGAGAGCAACCACAGACATCCCAAGCACTCTTTTATTAATAACAGATGACAGCAGCAACAAAAACCTGTTTTCATTCCTTTTACGACTAATAAAATGACATAGAAAGTGATTGACTTCTGAACATTGTTTTATTTGGTGAGGGTAGAACAAATTAGAAACTTCAAAGCCTGACACCACTCTATGCAGCTAGAAGCTTGAAGCTCCAAGAGGGGCAACAACTGCCACTAGGATTCCTCATCTAGACCCTAAGCAGGCCTGGAAGACTGTCCTTCTGGTCCTCTCTACCTGGTCCATGATTTGTATCTCTGAACTGGGGGAGGATGTTAGTGAATTCATCCCTTACAAGACAGGCTCTGTTCCAACTGTGGGTGAGTCCAAGGCTGGCCATGGAGTCTTAGAGATAGTATTGTGTTTATAAAAAGATAAAAAAGGAGAGGGATATGTTTTGGTGGAGGGGTAGTCAGGTGTGGGGGAAGGGAGTGTCTCTGTGGGCCCATGCTGAGGCATCCCTTACCCACTAAGGGACCAGCCACTTGAAGATGGTATAATATATAATAGGGCATGGGGAGGGGAGTTGAGAGGGTAGTAGAGACAGAGAAAGGCAGAGAGAATGAGCAGAGAAAAGGAGTAGAGAAGTAGAGGCCAGCTATGAGCACATGGAGAGAGAGGGGAGAGAGAAATGGGGAGAGAAGAGGAAAGAGGACAGAGAGGAGCAAGAAGGCAAGAGCAAGAGAGGGGGGAGGAGCGAGCATTCCCTTTTATAGTGAGTCAGGCACTGGCTGTTGTCAGGTAAGTGTGGGGCAGAGCTTAGACAAAATGCTAACAGATAGTCCCACTTGCTTTTCTGAGATATTGCCTGCATAAAGTGATTTTTTTCCTTGTTTCTTTGAAAAAGCATGGATAGAAAACAAACAAACAAACAAAAAATCAGGGTCTCATACTCAACCTGGAACATAACCACTAGGCTAGTATGGCTGGCTAGCCAGCAAGGTGCTAGCAGCCTCTTCTCCCAGTCCCCTGCCCAAGGGGATTACAATTTTGCTGGAAGCTGGGTTTACATGAAGACTACCCAAAGCATTCATCCAGTTGGCCAGAATATAGTCACATGGCTGCACCCTACCCTGAGGCATGCTGGGAAGTGTAGTCCAGCTGGATACCCAGCCCTGAAGGCAAAGAGTTCTGGGTAAGTACCTAGACACTGTCATGCATTGAGCTTTAAACAAATTCCTTTTATTGTCCATCCTAATATGGTCTGGGTAGCTTGAGCCAAAGATCAAGAGAAATCATTACTGTCACAGAGCCCTGCGACAGTAATCACAGGTTTAGGAAAACTGTTGTTGACTCCGCTGCCTTCTCCTGAATGCTTGGCACAGATCCAGGGACATAGTAGGTGCACAACAAACCATTGTGCCACTGCGCGGCTTCCCACCGGCCTCCTGAATGCAAGCCTCGCCTTGGCTCGCGGGTGCTCCGTTCACACACACATCTTTCTGACAACTCACCCATTGCCATCAGTCACTGGCAGTGGCCCCTGCCAGCTGTGAGCTGGGACACAGGAAGGATTTTATCTGTAGTTGAGACGTCCTGAAAGGATGAGGCTCCCTTCTCGGGTCGCTGGAAGGCTGCCCGCTGTAAGGCACATTCTTTGCAGCCTAGAGGCCGATGGTAACCAGGAGCCGACTGAGGGCTACATCAGGCAGTCACGGAGAACACCACTGCTACATGGGCCTGTGGCTTGTGCCTGCAGGCTTCCAGTCTTCTCGAAGCCATCCCTAGCCCGAGATGCAGTATCATCCTGAAGGAAAACGGAAAGGTTTCAGAAACATTGCCAGAACTTGACTGCTAAATTGAGCCCTGTGACACAGCTCTGTAACCCCAGCTTCTCAGGAAGCTTCAACAAGACAACTGAAAGTTCAAGGCCAGCTGGGGAAAATTAGGGAGCCCATATTTCAAAATAAAAAGTAAAAATAATCCTGGCAACATAGTGTTAATGGTGGAACACTTGCTGAGGGCACACAAGACCCTAGATGTACTTTCTAACATCTAAAAATCAAAACAGACAAAAAGCCAGCCTTGATCCTTGGTGCCCTCAGTGCTTAATATAGACAGGTGGGTGTTTTGAAAGATTAGGATGCGGGTCACCCTCCAGTGGTAGCAGTTTCATTTGTGTGCCTACTTACTTAACCTTCAAGACAAGCTTAGAGAGAAATAAAATTATTACCCCGGTTTTATGGACAAAACTTTCACTAGCCTAACGCAGTATGTGCCTCAGGAATCCCTCTTCATCGGGGCACAGCCTCTGAAGCTCACCGCAGTCCCAGATGCAGGGACAGAAGGTCAATGATTGTGTCTCTGAACTGGGGAAGCATTACAGCACGGAGGGCTTGTTGCTTATACTAGAAGCAGACTGTGATCATTTAGATATATTATAATGATATAATATATAATAGGGCATGTCATGTTTCTGCTCTGTAAAAGAGGACCATCACTCACTGTTCTAAACGTCAAATCCCCATTTTCTCTTTTGTCTGCCGACTTCTCTAAGAGTGTGTCTATCCAGGCCACTGCCCTGAGGTCTCTGTCGTGATGCCCACGTGCTGTTTTACTAACAGAAATGATCACACCCCCGCAGCAGCTGCCAACAACTGGAAAATGGGAGCTGAAATGGCTCCAGTAACTATTGGCACTCAGAAAGGGAGAACTCTTTGTTCCCAATACATGCTTGTGTGGTTGAAGCCATGAAGGGGCATGTGGGGGTCTTCATGTCCACCAGGCCCAGCCCCTTCCTGCCCATACATGCTCCCATAACATAGTTTCTCAACCTTAGCACAGTGCCCTGTAAATTCTGCCCTAGACCTTAATCCTGCTTCTGTTTCTACCCTACCTCAGACCCCTGTAGCCTCACTCAGTGTGAAGCCTGACACACAATCACTCTCTGTTTCACTGGAGAGAATGTGGCTGTCTGTGTGCTCACACAGGTGAGGATGAAGTCAGGGCAGCGTCCCTGGTTCCCATCCCCTCTCTCCCCCAATCTATTGTTTTCCCCTTTTTGAGTACTGGAATCAAATGCAAGCAAGCTACATCCCTGGCCCCTGAAGATTTTTTTTAGATGGTCCAAATGCCTTTGTCCTACACACACACACACACACACACACACACACACACACACACACACACACACTATATCGTTCTGAGTATCAATGGATCTACCATATTAGTTACTTTTAACAAAGTAGTTACTGTAACAAAGCACCTGGCAAAATCAAGTTAATAAAGAAAGGGTTTTTCTTGGGTGCAAAGTTTGAGGATACAGTCTGTCTTGGTGGGAAAGACATGGAGGCAGGAACTTGGGTAGGCTGGTAGCATTGTGTCCACAGTCAGGGAGGAGAGAGGGATGTATGTTAGTGCTCAGCTTTCTTTCTCCTTTGTATGCAAACCCTGGACCTCAGCCCATAGGATGGCTGTAGTTAACCACCTGGAGTTCTACCCTGGCAACTCTCACAGCCATGCCCAGAGGCTTGTCTCGTAGATCATTCTAGATCCTGTCAAGCTGACAATCAGTATTATTCACCACACCCACTTATCTGCCTTTGGTTCAGTCTTGAAAAAAATGCTACTCTTTCAACCATTAAAAATTAACTAAGCCCATACTATATTACAGCTCCTATAAGCCTCGGGCATCTTCATAGATAGAGACTGGGCTCCTGCCACAGGCATCTTCTGCACTGACATGCACAGCTAGCAGGGTGTAAGTATCAGTGTGAGGGAGCTATCAAAGGAAGGGAGCAGTAAACCTAGGAATGTGTCTATTCTCCCCATTAAATAGATGAGAAAACTGAGGCTCAGGCAAGTTGAAGACTTACTCAGGACAAATAATGAATGGGGTTAGAATTTATTGTGTGCCAATGGTACGCCCTGTGACTTTTGTGCGTCACTTCAGCCCTCTTAACCCACTGCCTGACATGTCTTGTTGTTATCTTTATTTAGTGAAGGAGACCTCAGTCACGGAACTTGAGTGTCCCAGCCTGAAATCAAGAGCTGGGAAGTGGCTAAGTCAGGCCTGGGCCTGGGCTGCAGGGCTCCAGACCCTGAGTTCTTCACCTTTTGAACACCAGTCTTATTGACCGGCTAGGCTGAGAAGATGCATCCTGACAGTCCCTGCCCTTCAGGGACCACTGGGAGGCTTGGCAAGGTATCATGCTGGGATGGGCATAATGAAGAGTCTGCTTCAGGAAAGTGGAAATCGATCAGTCTCCAGGCAGAAACCTCCTTCCACAGGAGAGCATTGTGACTCAAATGCATGTGAGAGTGGGCTCCGAGAGTGGGCTCCCAAGAGACAGATGGAGACTGTTGGAAGCCTCCAAGGAACAGCAGCATGTTAGCAGACATTCTGTGTCTCACACAGCACCTGGGTCCAGGCACCATAGGAGGTCCCTGCTGAGGCAGCTAGCTTGGCCCATGATGGGTCTAGAATGAACCCTATGCAACCCCTTTAACCCAAGAGGCCAAGCCAAGAGAAAGGAGCATGTTCTCTTTACAGCAGTGCCCAGGGTATCATCTCAGAGACTGGGTTAGTCTAAACAGTCTCCCTCTGAGACGCTGAAGGAGCAGTGAGGTGCAGGTCGCCCCGCATACCTGGAGAAGATGTGACTTGGAACTACTATAAGCAATGCTTCCTGCATCTTTCAAAACTATAAGAAAAGAAGTTAGAGCATGTATCCTCTAATTCTTTCTCGAGTGGACTTTGAGGGGACTCCAAAGAGTTTATCAGTGACACAGGACTCAGCTCTACCACTAGGTGCTAGAGGGTCACGTCATATCTAACTTGGAAGGCATCTGTCTAGTCTTCCTTCACAGTTACAGAAACACAGAAACCACTTTAAAATATTACCTTTTGCTTCAAATTCTTAGGACAAGACCCTGGGATGCCTAGTATCTTTCACTAACATATTATTATGGTATATATATATATATATATATATATATATATATATATATATATATATATATATATATATATATATCTTCCTTAAAGGCAGATGAGGTCTGAACCTCTTGTCTCTTGTAATGAGCTGCTAAGTGGATTTTAATAAAAAAAATTAAAGAGATGCCCCAATTCCTTCCTTTGTTCCATCAGAAATGTAAGTCTTGGAAGCATTACGTTGTTATGTGTGTGAGGATCTTGTTCCCAGCCAGGGATGAATTCCCAAATCTCCCAAGAGACTGGCCTGGCTCCCAAACACCTGTGTACCAAAATAGGGTTCCCAGGGATGTTTGGGCCTCTGTTCTCACCTAGATTTCTAAGCTAGTCCTTTCCTCCCACAGGGTCTGGCCCATATCCAATTCTGCTTATATTTTGGCATGCAAAGTTCCCTGGAAGTAGTGACCAGGCACAAGAGGTCATAAGATGACATGAATGTATAATTTTATTTTATTTAGAAATAGATTAACTGGTGTGCTGGGGGTGTGGGGTGTGCACACGCACACGCATGCACATTTTGGAAATACAGAAGAACATAAATGGATGTGGGATATGTTTGGTCTTTAGCACGTGTGTGTGTGTGTGTGTGTGTGTGTGTGTGTGTGTGATATTTTTTGATGGTCCAAATACCTTTGTCCTACACACACACACACACACACACACACACACACACACACACACACACTTTGCTGTGCTATTGAATATTTTCCTTTAAGTCAAATTCCAATGTATTTTTATCCACTTAGGGAAACGTTTGGACCCCAAGAGGCTAATTGGACACAGACCCTGCCTCACCCTCCTCTGGAGGCTGTAGAAAGCCTGATCTCCCCCCAGTGTTTGGAAGCCAGACCTGGAGACAAAAAAGAAGTGATCTGAGTTGGGTCAAAAGGAATGAGAAAGAGTGGCATGTACTAATTTTAGCATCTATGATGGATATAGCAGTTACAAGATCCCTATACCCTCCCCTGGCACATGCTTGGCTGTGTCCTCAACCTTCCACCCGGTGACAGCTGGGCAGACACAGACACTCATAGACCTCAGATTGCAATGAAACACTGGAGGCCTCTGTTGCCTTAAATAGAGGTGTGGGGTGTGTTTTGGGATTGCCAAGTCTGGCAGAGCTGAGGACCTCAGCACTTGTCCTTGGAGGATGCTCAGGGCTAGTGCCACTTAAGAGAGCCAGGTTTCATTCACCCTCGGTGTCGGTGGGCAGAAGTCCGCATCAACCTCCAAACAAAGCTGTGCTTCCAGCCCAGATACCTCCTGGCTCCGGTCCTAGGGGCTCATTCCTGCCCCATCACTGGCATTCAGCTTCTCTTAGGCTTCATCCTCTCTCCTCTTCTTCAGGACTGTGACTTAGACCTGATTCTTTTCTTCACTTCTTTTAACTACTTATATAGCAACAGTATATAGCACTACATGCTAGACACGTTACAATTGGAAGCTTATAGCATATGAGACGGGCACTGATCATACCCATTGGAAAGATGGGAAGGCTGAGACACAGGGCAGATTCAGTGATTCAGCGAGGTGTGCACAGCCATGTCTGGGGTTTACATGGGTGTGCACAGCCGTGCCTGGAGTTTACATGGGTGTCAGAGATCTGAAATCAGGTCCTCATGCCTCCATGGCAGGCACGTTACCATCCTCTGATGATACTGTTTCAAGGTCACTTAGAAATGAAAAGCTGCATGTTTCTGTACAGGACTCACCGAATACGCTTCCTAGAATTTGGGATGGAGACAGGCAGATTCCTGGAGCTCATTGGTCAGCCAGCCTAGCTCAATCCCTCTGTTGGAGATGGTTCAGAGAAAGTGACTCAAAAAAATAAAATGGAATCCGGGAAGTGGTGACTCACACCTTTAGTCCCAGCACTTGGATGGCAGAGACAGGTGGATATCTGTGAGTTTGAGGTGAGCTTGATCTACAGAGTAAATTCCAGGACAGCTAGGACTACACAGAGAGACCCTGTCACAAACAACAACAACAACAACAATAGGGGATTAATCCAGGAAGACACAGGATAGTAGCCCCTAGCTTCTGCAGGCATCACAAACATACATACCAGAACACAGATGGGCATATAAGAATATATACATGCAAATCACACACACAGTACCAACATATTATTTGTTCTATTTAGTGTCTATCAAATGCCAGTCATATTTATTTCACAACACTATCTTAAAACACCTCTGTGGACGGCAAAAAAAAATTCTTAAAATTTCAACAAAGAATAGGCAAAAGACATATCAAAGCATAGCCAGTCAGTACATAAAATGATACCAAACGTGCCTGAAAGGATGACAACAAAAATTACATTGAGACATCAGATTTCAGAGGTGGATGATTCAGACTCTGTCTGGTGATGCACGTGCTGGGCTCCCTTCACCATGAGAGTCTGTGAAGGGGTGCACGCTTGCCATGGGAAACAACGTAGTAGGTTTTCAAAGATATTTTTCTGTGTGTGTTTGCCTGCATGAATGTATGGACCAAGTGTGTGCTGATACCTGTGTGTGTAACTGGTGCTTCTGAAGACCAGAGAAGGGTGTTGGATTCCCTGGATCTGGAGTCAGAGATGATAGTGCATCACAGTGGGAGCTGGCAAACTCTGGGTCTCCTGCAATTGCAGCCAGAGCTCTTAACTGCAGAGCCATCGCTACAGCTTCCAGCTTGGACGATTTTGTAGGAAGTTAAATGTGCATGTAGCACAGGATACATTCTCTTACAATATTATTCCTCAGGAGAAATAAAACATGCCCACTACGTGATGTGTATAAGAATCTTTGAAACCAAGCTGGAGGCAAAGCAGTTATCCATCAGCTGGAGAATTGATGGGCAGAAGGTGGTAGTACATGGTAGTACATCCACGTGACAGAGACCTCTCAGAGACAGGACAGAGCAGAAGCACTGGATGGAACTATTCCATGCCCACTTAAGCTTCTCCAAACTTAGTGGTTTAAAGCATCACATCCTTGCCTGGTGGGTTATGAGGCTCAGAGTTCTGGGCAGGCTCAGCCGGGTTTTCCACAGATGCAAGCAGGGGCTCTGCTCATGTGAAGTGGCAGGGGAACTATTTACAGGGGCACTATAGACTATTTATCATCTAGCTTGTTGAAAGAATTTATCTCCTTCACCCATGAACTGAGGGTGTGTGGTTCCTAGCTGTTTGATAGCTGGAGGCTTCTCTCAGCTCGTAGAGTCCAACCTCAGCTCTTAGAAGCCACCCTAGCTCCTAGAGGTCACCCTCAGCTCCTGCAAACCACTCTTGACTTCTAAAGGTTACTTTTCAGGTCATCCAGGTGAACTGCGGCTCAGCTGCATATCCTCAGGGGATGGTTGAATAAATTACAGGGAGGTCATACCGCTAGACACAATTGAGAAATAAAGAAGCGGGTCCATGTGTAGGGAAATGAAACAATCCCCATGATCTGCTGCTATGTAAGAGCAAAAAAGTCACAAGGGTGCACAGAAGAGGCTTAAATCCACAGCCATGGAAAGTACCCCCAAGCTCATGGAAAGAACTGCGAGCCTTCTCAAACTCTCTGCTCCGGCTATAGTCATGCGTCATTTAATGAGGACGACGTCGGATTAGTTACTCTTTTTTGCTTCTGTGACAAAACTCCTGGCAAACGGCATTGAAGGAAGGGAAGAGTTTATTTTGGCCCCTGGTCTGAGCGGATGCAATCCATCATAGCGAGGGAGGCACAGCAGTGGGAACGGGAGCCGCTGGTCACATTGCAGTTAGTGAGGAAGCAGAGGGAGAGGCATGCCGTCACCTAGCAGACGTCCTCCTGGCTTCTCCAGCCCGGGACTCCATCCAATGGAGTTGTGCTCCAGCCCCTTCAGAGAGCTTTTCTCCTCAGTTAAACCTTTCTGGAAGCATGCTCACAGACACACCTAGAACCGCATCCCCTAGGTGAATCTAAGCCAGTCACGTTGGCAGTGGAGTTTAGACTTGGTCTGAGAACCTCACCATGGATGGACAAACATGGCAGAAATTACATACCCCAACATTCTACATCTATCAGTCACTCAACATGGCCTCTTGCTCTAACAAAGAGATGCTGTCACGAAGAGGAGATCTGTGAGACAGCTGGGAGAACTAATTGCATTTTACTATAGTAAATCATGTCGGGACTAGAAGGGACACAATGCAAATCAGTAAAAGTGAATGTGGAACCAAGACCAGTCATCTGTTAGCATTGTCAAGTATGAAATGGGTACATACCGGCGCCATGCTCTTACAGTCCTGACAGTACCGAAGGTATGCTGACATTCACATCACCGCCAAGTCCTGAGCACTCCAGTGTCAGCATTCCCTATGATGTCATGACTAACGGATTTTTCAGATCCACTAAAAATCTTCTGTGTAGGTCAAGTTTGATGACCTGAGTTTGTTCCCTGGGAACCACATGGTAAAAGGAGAGAACCAAGACCCACAATCTGTCCTGTGACTTCTGCGTGTGCATGGTGTGTATGTGCATACATACATACAAATAAATGTGATTTTAAAAAAAGAGAGAAAAATATCTGTGCACATGTGTGTGTTGGTGTATTGTGAGGGTAGAGGTCAGAGGTCAGAGGACAACTTCAAGTGTCATTCCTCAGTGCTGATCAGTTTGTCTTTTGACGTGGGGTTTCCCATTGGCCAGGGGCTCACCATTAGGCTAGAGTGGTTGGCTCCCCAGATCTGCCTGTCTCTGCCCCCCTGGTACTGGCATTACAAGGTGTGTATCACCACACAAACTTATTTATGTAGGTCTGGGGATCAATAAAGACAAGCACTTTATTGACGACTTTCTCCAGCCTTCCAGTAAAATCTTCTGGGATGACGGTCTACACGTGTGGTCAGTCAGAACATCTGGGGATGAGAGAGGAGGAGGAAGGACTGGGTTAGATCATTTTGAAGGCGTCTCGAGGAATTCCAATGTCTAGCAAAGATAGAGAGTCCCTTTGCCCCTATGCTGGAAAAGATGAACAGATCTATAAGTTGTCAAACCAGCAAAGACACAGCTCCCAGGTGCACCTGGTGAACCTAGATGGCTTTCTCCAGAGTTGTTCCTTCCTGCTCTTTCTCTGATGGGCATTCAAGCTGGAAGCAGCCAAGATCCTGTCTTCAGGAGTTCCTGTCCATAGTGTCAGGTACAGCTGGAAGCATTTATGGTAGAACCTCTGGCTGGGTGATGTCCTGAAAATCACTGCCATGTGTTTCCAGCAGGGCAGGCAGGGCTCACATGCATTCTCTGCCCCTGCACAGCCTTTCTCTGGGCTTCGAGGTCCTGCCCTATCCCCGCCCCCTGCACAGCCCTTCTCTGGGCTTCTCGGTCCTGCCCTATCCCCGCACAGCCCTTCTCTGGGCTTCTCGGTCCTGCCCTATCCCCGCCCCGGTTGCTTTCATTAGTCTCATCACATCACAGCTTCTCTGAACTCTTTGAAATTGACAACTGGCAAGGCTCTAGACTTGCAGGTAGAAAGTCAGCGTTCTGTCCTCCCCAAAGGAAGAAACTGTAGACAAAACTCCAGCGACAATGTGTGTACTAAGGGTCATGGTAGGGGCAGGACAGGCAGCAGCGCAGAGAAACCATGTTTCAGAAGAGGGAGGGGAAAGGGGGGCTTCTGAGAAGCAATGGTGCCAACATTGAATCCTTTTCCATTTTAAACATTCATATGCATTTCAGAGTCTGGGATCATTTTGAAAACAAATAGTTGAACATGAAGATTTGATAATTTTTTAAAAAATCATATTGACTGTAGATCCCTTAAAAAAAACTCAGAGCTTGTTCAGACTTGGGGAACACATGGGAACTTATGCAAGAGACATCCATATATGAAGTGGGTCAGACTACCTGGCTCTACAGTGCGATCACAGGAACGTCTTAACTCCTCTGTCTTACTTAAACACCAGCACTGGTTGTCTACACTTGCAATCCCAGCACTCAGGAGGCAGAAGCAGGAAGTTGGTTGGAGACCAGCCTGGGCTACATAGTAAGGCCTTGTTATTAACTTTACCTACCTCAAAGGGTAGCTTTCGGGAATCAATATAGCAGTAGTTCTTAAGTCAAGAGCCCAACACTTCGACAAACATCATGTATTGACTCCCTTGGGTTCAGGGCTAAGTCTGTTGGATCTGAATGTTCCTACATATGCCGAGCTTTAACAGGGACAAACATCTTACCTCGGATACCCTCAAAGACCTTGTGCACACCTTCCTTTGTGCTGAGGCCTGACAGGAACTGAAGGGAGCTAAGCTGTTGGAGTTGGCTGAGTGACAGAGTGGACCCACTCTTGCTTCTGAGGATGTGTGGTCAGGGCAGGAGGTGAGCTCAAGCCTGGGAGGGAGGAGCCATGTTGAGTAGACTGCACAGGTGACACCTGTGCCCTGTTGCCCTTTCACCGATGGACTCCACATCCCAACCTCCCCTCTCTGAGGATAACCTCAGGGTATGGCTCCCTTCAAAATACAGACAAGGATACATCTTGTTTCTCACGAGGGAAGTTGTCCCATGAAGAAGCTCACCATGAGGGAAGAGGGGAAACCTTGGGGTGTGGCAGGAAGGATGGGCCAGATGAGGGTTTGGAAGCAGTGGCCAACATGGCAGCTTTGAACTCTTGGACCCAGCCTGGGCTTAGGGAGAAAGGTGTATCTTTCTAGAATTCTGTACCCACTAGTGTGCATTTTCTGTGATGGAAGTGCTGACTAGTCCCTGGCTAGGTGGTTATTAACCTTACAGCAGCAGTCATGTGACCTGTCAACATAGCTCTCCATGGAAGAAGGCTCAGGGCATACATCTCTGCTAGCTCCTGCCTCTGCTCTGAAATGCGTGTCCTGTCACTCCAGGGCAAAACTATTATTATTTTTTTTATCTCAAAATGGTTTCCCCTCTCCCCTACACCCTTGTATATCTCTCACATCCGTTCCAGCCAAGAAGGAACAGCTGCTCAGAGGCCCACCTCTCATCAGCTACCTTATCTCCTGGATGAATAATGTCCCCCTTCCCCAGCAGCAGTGGGCTGGCAGGAGGCCCACAGTGCTGCAGGCTGATGACAGCCCTCGGAGCGAAGACAGCTGTGGGGAAAGGATGGGCTGCCCAGGACCCACGTGGGTCTCTCCAAGCCTGGAGGCCCCAAATTTCAGTGAACCTCATCTCACAGCACAGCCTGACCAGCACACCTCAAAACACTGCCAGGGAAAGAGAGGCACAGACGTGGGTCCTGCTCTTCAAGAATGAAGATTGTTTATGAAATGCGATTAGCTTCATAATCTTGAAATATATTTACCTACCCCAGGTCTCAGTTTTTCTCATCTGCAAAATGGGCTGAAATAAACGTTGGATCAAAGCAATGAGTTCTCTGCTCAGCTCTGTGCCAGCAGCGCATCCTGAGCGCAACACAATTCAGTAACACTAGACACGCAAGGCTTTCCCGGGGCCTTCATTGTCACCTTGAGCAACTGCATCCCTAGACACTAAGAGGCTTAACACCTCTCCACATCCCCTCTCCCACCTGCTAGAGAGTCAGTAACAGACTTCTATGGCAGCAAAACAGCCCTCTTTCAGCAAGTGGAGTATTAGTTATGCCCCAGGTTCCCGAGTGAATTCCACCAAACCCCATATTAGCCAACAGAATTCTTTCCCTCTGTTTCTGTCTCCACCACGGAGTCACATGCTTCCAAACTCCACTTTGAATTCCTCATCTTGGGAACCCAGGGCAGGGTAAGCACCTACTTCATAAAAGTTGAATGTGAGGAGATGAGGTTTATAAGTAACCAGCCCTCAGCCAGCATCCCCAGTGAGCCCTGGCCATTCCTAAAACAATTCCAACATGACGGACTGCAGCTAGGGGCATAGGTGCTAGGAGCAGAAGCTGGAAGCTAAATTCTCAAGTTAGAAAGCCTAGGAAAGGCTAACTGGCTCCTAACTCAACTCTCTACTTGTGTCTTAGTTAGGGTTTTATTCCTATAAAGAGACACCATGGCAAATCTTACAGGAAACCATTACATTGGGGCTGGCTTACAGTTTCAGAGGTTTAGTCCATTATCATCATAGCAGGAAGCATGACAGCATGCAGGCAGACATGGTGCTGGAGAAAGATCTGAGAGTTCTTCATCTGGATCCTCAAGCGACAGAAAGAGACTGTGTGCCACACTAGGTGTAGCTTAAGCACATTATCACCTCAAAGCCCAACTCCACAGAGACATACTTCCTCCAACAAGGTCACACCAACTCCTACAAGGCCACACCTCCTAATAGTGCCACTTCCTATGGGACAAGCATTCAATCACATGAGTCTACAGGGGACATACCTATCCAAGCCACCACATTCCACTCGCTGGCTCCTATAGGTTTGTTACCATTAGTGTAAACTGCAGGTATTCCAACTTCAAAAGTACCTATAGTCTATCACAGTCTCAACAATGTTTAAAAGTTCAAAGTCTCTTCTGAGATTCATGCAATCTCTTAAGTGTAATCCCCTATAATATCACAACCAAAAACAGATCACGTACTTCCACCATACAGTGGTACAGGATACATATTACCAATCCAAAACGTAGGGAAGGGAGCCCAATGAGGAAATACTGGACCAAAGCAAGTCTGAAAATCAGCTGGGCAAACTCCAAACTCTGCAACTCCATGTCTGATGTCAAAGCACTCTGCTTATCTCCACCTCCTTTCAGTTTGTGGATTCAAACACACTTCTTTCTCTTGAGCTGGTTCTACTTCCTGTTATCAGCTTTCCTCAGCAGATATCTCACCCCACAGCTCTGTCATCTCTAACATCCTGGGATCTCCAAGGTAATAGAAGTTTTACCTTCACAGCTTCACACTGTGAAACTTCACAATGACCTCTCTGGGCCTTCATGCAGGGACACCCCTACCACACACCTGACCTCAGCAGCATCTGTTAGTCTCAGAGGGAGATTCCATCACCCCCTTTCTCCTATCCTTGACTCTAAAGCTAGAACCACATGGCCAAACTGCAAACCTCTGCTGCTTGCTGGGCCTGGAACATAGACCCCTTGTTCGATCCCGTCTTCACCAGCTTTCTGTTTTCAAAAGTTTCCTTCACTGCCTAAGCTTGGCTGCCTTGGATCTTGATCTGTAGGCCAGGCTGCCCTTGAACTCAGAGATCTACTTGCCTCTCTCTCGTGAGTGCTGGGATTAAAGGCATGTATGTACTCGCACACTCAGGAAACTGTTCTTTAATTCCTTTCCACAAGATAGAAGTTTAGCTGTGTGGAATCTTGCCCTGAGGTCACCACTCATTTATTTCATTCTATCTTTGATCTGTTCATCTCCTTGAACTCAGGACTTAGCTCCATTCCTTCTTCTGGTGCCTTCTTTCTCCTTTAAACCTTTGTGTAGTTTCCCTTGCTCAGCTTTCTCCTTTTCTTCAAATCACTCTTCGCAAGACTGAACTTTAGTAACTGCACAACCAGTCTAGATGCTTGACTGTTTTGAGATTTCACTTGTTAATGCCATCAATATAAATCTCTTCACTTTAGCCTCAGCAGACTGTTCAGACAAGGGCAAAAATCAGCCACATTCTTCCCCAGAATATCACAAGATGAATCTCTAGGCAACATACTAAAATTCTTCCCTGAAACCTCTGAGCCAGACCCCCACAGTTCAAACCACCCTCAGCACCACTGTCTCCCATTCTTCTACTAGTGTGGTCCATTAAGCATTGCTTAAAGAATTCCATTGCTTTCCTAACCCAGAGTCCCAAAGTCAACATTCCTCCAAACAAAAGCACGGTCAAGCCTTTGACAGCAATACTCCAGTTTCTTGGTGCCAACCTCTGTCTTAGTTAGTTATTACTGTGAAGAGAGTTGTGTTTATAAAAAGATAAAGAGAGAAGGGATATATGCTTGGTGGACATGTAGTCAGGTATGGGGGGTAGGGGGTCCCTCGGCAGGCCCATGCTGAGCCCCTTCCCTGAGCATGCCCCCCCCCCATCTGAGTATCCCCCTTCTCTGGGGCATCAAGACTCTACAGGATTAGGGACATCCTCTCCCACTGAGGCCAGACAAAGCAGTCCTCTGCTACATATGTGCCAGAGCCTCAGACCAGCCCATGCATGCTCTTTGATTGGTGGCTTGGTCTCTGGGAGCTCCCAGGGATCTGGGTTAGTTGAGACTGTTGATCTTCCTATGGGGTTACCATTTCCTTTAGCCCCTTCAATCCTTCCCCTAACTCTTTCCTAGCGGTTCCCAATCTCAGTCCAATGCCTGGCTGTCAGTATCTGTGTCTGTCTCAGTCAGCTGCTGAAAGAGCATCTCAGAGGACAGCCATGCTAGACAACTCTTATAGAGGAAAACATTTCATTGGGACTGGCTTTAGAGTTTCAGAGATTTGTCAGAGTGGGGAGAACGGCATCATACATGCAGGCATATTGCTGGAGATGGAGCTGAGAGATGGACACCTTGATCCACAGGCAACAGAGGAGACCATGTGCCGCATTGGGAGTAGCATGGGAGACCTCAAAACCTGCCCCCACAGTGCCACACTTCCTCCAAAAAGGCCATACCTACTCCAGCAAGGCCACACCTCCTAATAGTATCATTTCCTGTGTGCCAAACATGGGGACTGAAATGAACTGGCATGGTCTGATATGCCCAACAGGCTTAACAACAAAAAAGGTTAGGGTCTAGCTGGAACTACAATGGTAGAGACATGTTTCTTGTCTTGCTATCATTTAGTTTCATTTCTGTTGTGGTGGGAAAAAAAATCTTGACCGAAAGGCTTTACTGATGAAATGGGTTATCTTTTGAGATAGTTTTATTCACATGGCAGTGTACATCTTAGAGTTTCCCGTGATAAGACATCACTCTTACAGCTTTCTTTTTTCAGAATGAAGATAGCCTTTTTAAAAAATATATTTAATTTTATGTTTTTAGTTATTCACTTTACATTCAGCTCACTGCCCCCTCCCAGTCAGTCCCTCCCATAATCTTTCCCACATGCCTCTCCCATTCTCCTCTGAGTGGGTGGGGGCCTCCCTGGATATCCTCTCACCCTGGCACTTCACACCTCTATGGATAGCTTTTATTTAAATCTGCATATAAAAATGTTCTGTGCTTTATTTATTTATTTATTTATTTATTTATTTATGCACTTTATATTCTGATCATTGTCCCCCCCTGTCCTGTCCCCCTCCCACAGTTACTTCCCATCCTTCCTCCCCTTCTCCTCTGAGAGAGTGGAGCCCTACCCCCACCCCATATCCCCCAACCCTGGCACATCAAGTCTCTGCAAGGCTAGGCTCTTCTTTCCCCACTGAGGCCATACAAGACAACCAAATTAGGGAAACGGATTTCACAAGCAGGCAACAGCTTTTGGGATAGCCCTCACTCCAGTTGTTCAGGGCCCACATGAAGACGGAGCTGCACATCTGCCACATATGTAGGGGGGAGCCTAGGTCCAGCCTCTGTATGCTTTTTGGTTGGTGGTCAGTCTCTGAGAGGTGTTTTTTATTTTACAGCAAACGATAGCTAAAGAAGATCCAGCTTCCTATTTCTCATCCCTCCCGCCCCCCTCAAATCATCAGGTTAGCATTTTGTTGAGTGTCCATCTACCCATGTTCCTATGTATTGACGAGCTGGGTTTGTTGTATAATAAAAACATGAACATTAATTTCCAGTGAATTTTTATGAGTAAAGATATTCTTTACTTGTTGGGTTTAATATTTGCTATAATTTTAATATAAATCCATATGCGAACAATAAGAGATGAGGCCTTTGGGAGTAAGCAAAGTCTTTAGGATGCAGCCTGTATCCGTGAGATTAGTGTCCTTGCTAAGAGATCTAGAGAGCCATTGCTCTCCTTCCTACTGTCTCTGGTAAAGACACAATAAGAAGACCAGGCCATGAGCTGGAAAGTAGGGTTTAACCACTCACTCACTCTTCTGCTTCCTTGACCTTGGATTTCCAGTCCCAAAAGCCATAAGAAATAAATATCTGTTGTTCATAAGCCACCCAGTCTGTGGCGTTTTGTTACAACTCCTGGAATAGAGTACCACTGGGCCGCTGTTTTGGCAAGAGGAACATGTAAGTCTGGATGGATTTACATAGAGGAACAAAATAAGCCAGAAAACCCTAGAAGTTACCGGAACGAGGGATTATGGGGCTGCCCAAGGAATTGGATCACAGAGGCTGCTGAAGACAGCATCACAAACAGTGTGGATTAAATGACAGAAACGAGTCCTCTCCTAATTCTGGAGGATCTAAGTCTGAAGTCTTCTGGTCTTCTGGAAGTCTCAGGGAGAAGACTTTGTTGCCTCTGGCTAGCTTCTCAAAGTTGTCAACAGCCCTTGAAAGGTTTTGGTGTATATACCATCTTCTCCATCTTTGATTCCTTTATCACTGATGTTTATAATCTCTCTCTCTCTCTCTCTCTCTCTCTCTCTCTCTCTCTCTCTCTCTCTCTCTCGTGTGCATGTGCATATGTATATGAATAGTTTCTTCTTACTAAGACAGCTGTTAAGATCTACTCCATTATCACGTAACCTCTTAGCTCAGTCACCTTACAAGGACCCTATTTCCATGTCAACTCACCTTCACAGGTAACAGGGACCCCAGGTAACAGTGATCAGAACTTTAACCTATACTTTGGAGAGACATTATTGAGCCCAGGATAGGGGGAAGCCCCGGGGGTAAAGGACGGAGGAAGAGGCTGGAGCCAGTGATGCAGTCTCTGACATGAAACAAAGAAGAACCCAAAATGGTCCTGAGAATAGAGACATGAAACCTCTCAGTACTTAAAAGCTCTGAGATTCATGAGAGCAGGCTGCCATGCACTCCTTCAAGTCCCTTTCCCACTGGTGCATGTAGCTGGCAGCTTCCCCAGGGGCCCCATCAGCCTGGCTGCAGTATCCTGTTTCTGTTCCTTGCCAGATTTCTAGTTGGTTGCCACTTAATTCCTTTGAGCCTGGACTAATGTCTTGCAGTCCTCAGGAAGCATCGCTAATTCTCAAATCTTCCCATATGGCAGCTCCATCCCCACCCTCTGTATAGCATGCACATTTCCTGTGATTTATACTTTCAGCAAAATGGACCTTAAAACACAGAGAAAGCCCTGATGGTCAGATCTCCCCTCCCTCCTTTTTGCTGGTTTGCAGCTCCCTGGGTTCCTATGCCCTAGATTGTACACCAAAGCTTATGTGTATAGAAGCTGAGTAGAAAGCGTTCGGGGGAGTATAGAGACAGTCCATAACAAAGCTGGAGTTTCTCTGCTGGCATGCATATAAATCAGAATGTCTGGAGCCTTCCCAGGCCTGGCTAAGAAAGATATGGATGTGATGGACCAGGCTGTGACCCAAGCCATCATGATCATCCCTTTTGCCAACTTAGAAGCTACAGAACAGGGAATAGTTGCAAAATCTCATTGAAGCAGCTGAGAATAATGAGGTTCCTGCTCATTAGCTGAGGTCCCAGGCAAAGCCCTGCCAGAATCCGTTCTTGCTACTGGAAGACCTTACATAGCTGAAGGAATTATGACACTTCTCCAGTGGTTCAGGGTGACTCAGGCTTGGGCCCCCTGCCGCTTGACATTGTCTCAAGCCCTCAGTAATCCCCAGCAATGTGCCTTCTGTCCTATCCTTACCATTTAATTATCTGTCATTCTCAATTTCTCTGGAGTACTGGCAGCTACTTTTAAGACATACCTGGGGTCCAAGAGCTCATATAAAAGTTTAAGAGGGAGATAAAAAGGAACCCCAGGGAGAGTCTCCAGCACCAACTTGTGTGAGACTGTCAGAGATCCTGTGAAGGCTTGAAAGGGACAGGACTTAGACTCTGCAGGATAGCAGAGACAGAGGAAAGCAGTGATGGGCTAGCGAGGGAATGACAATCGTGTTTTACCAGTGCCCAGCTCTGGTGCCACTTCCTATGTCTCTATATTCCAGCCACAGAATTGGTTGCAAACTTTGTCACTTTGTCCCAGTGTTAAAGCCATATTGATGGCAAAATGACACAGATCAATAGAAACCAGGCAGAAAAGAAGACCTCATGGATCACTTAGCTCAGAAGATAAAGGTGGCTTTCGGCCAGGCTCTGTGGATGTCAGGGACTAGGCAGTCAAGGGCAAGGCCTTTGTCTCTGTACCAAAAGACCATACGGGCATCTGTTCTGCAGCAAATGAAAAAAGAAGCACAAAGAAAAACAAACAAAACAAAACAAAAACAAAAACAAAGATCTCCACCAGCTACCTTCTTGGCTGACCACTCCTTTTCTTTACAGTTCATAGACAGCAACACCAGGGAATCTGATGAGGCCACTCTTCATGGATTCCCAACCTTAAGATCAGTTCCTGCCACCGCGACACAGTTCACTAGTGGGAGGGAATTTAATCACGAGTTTTCCTTGCCAAAAAGAGAAAAGAGGATGTTGGCAAATAAAATAAAACCCACAGCACTCTTCCTGCCACCTGGAGAACCCTTAAATCCCTGTCTGTAGAGAAACCCCACTTCCTCTTCAAGATCTAAGCCCTTCTACACACATTTACGCAGACCTGCCCCAGGAAGAACTGAACACTTTTTTTAAATTTTTAAGGAATGTAGCCCTGGCTGTCATGGAACTCAGAAGATATGGCTGGCCTCAAACACACAGAAATCACCTGCCTCTGCCTGGGATTAAAGGTGTGCACCACCAACGCCTGCCCCTTGGGCTGTACACTCTTTGGGACACTTTAGTATCTTGTCCACACCTTTGTCATGGCATTTGCTTTTTTTTTTTTTTTTTTGGTTTGTTTGTTTTTAATTTGATGTATGTTTGTTGTACACATACATATGCACACCCTTCATACATTGGATGCGAGACCCTTACAAGGCCACAGGCATCTCTTCAAACATTCATATGACTATGCACATCTTTTGAGGATAGTCTCTCCCTCCCTCTTACTCCCCTTCCTGTCAATCATTTTCATCTTCCCCAAGCCAGACAACCTTGCTTCTGATTTCCCTCATAATTATATGCATCTATGTGAAATCTATGATCCTTTAACTAAAGAAAACACGTGGTTGATATTTGTCCTTTTGAGTATTGCTTATTTTGTTTAAGATAATTCCGGTTGCATCCTTGTTCCTGCAAATTCACCTAAATTTCGTTCTTGTCTATGGCTGAATAAAAGTCCTTTATTGGTGACACCTAGGCTGATTCTGTAACTTGGCTATTATCTGAGCAAAAATGTGTTTGATATTTGTTTAGTCTCTCCATACATAGATTCTTTCTGGACTGTCAGTTCTATAGTCTGTGATTACGTTCCCAGCATCTTGGTACCTCAGTACTTGGAAATGTCTGGGTACCAGAGGCTTGGATGTTTGGAGGACATTAAGGACATCCACCCTCTGGCTGGACAGAGAAACCAGCGTCCTGCTCACTAATCTCTGTACATTCCTTGGAGCTTTAAGAGGGAGGAGCCTGTGTATTCTATGTAGCAGTGACTCCACCTATAGACTGTAGCACATGCCAGATCAGCCCTGGTACCTCATTTGGGGTAAAACACTACCCTTTACCCACTGGATATGAGAATCTTGAGAGGTCGGGGGAGGTCAAGTTGAGTTCCTTGGGATTACATTTTTCTTGTTAGGGCTGATATTACTCCATAAATACTGAACTGATGTCACTGTGAAGCAGCCTATAGTTATGAGGGCCACATAATATTGCCTGGAAACCCTGACCATCAGACTTCATTTCTTCCCTGTGACCACAAGAAAGAACTCCTTTCTCTTCACAATGACCCTTCCTCCCTATGTTTATTGCTTATCCAGCCCTTCTCATGCACGCTCTCCTTATCGCCCTCTTCTGGCCTCTGTGAGCACTGTCTGCCCATACACAACTTGTCTCCATTCCACTCCCCACAGACACATAATTAAACATAAAAATTAAAATCTTTTCTTTAAAACACTATTCTAGTCTTACAAGCTGGCCTAAGCAGTGAGGTTTGACTGTATTTTCCTGATTGTGTTCTTTACACGTCCAAAAAAGCTAGGAAGAGAGCCAGCAGGAGACTTCTGACTGCATCCTCAAGGTGGCCTTACCCAGGCCTGGCAAGACACTGAGTCCCACTGCCATGATTGTCAACAAGGAAGGCCACCCAGCCGGGATGGGGGTCCTGCTTGACCACCTGGCCTCTCAATACAGCAAACAGAGTGAAAGCAAAAGGCACCATGTGATAAGATAAGCCAGGGGAAGTGTGGGGCAGACACATTTATGTGCCTTATAAAAAAGATGCACCTAGTAAAAAATATCTTACCACACTTGATAGGAAAAGGGCCATGTCCTTACTGTATAGAGGCCCTGTGAGGAAGCTGAGAGGAGAGCCATAGTTTTTAAAATGGAGAAAAATGTGAGCAGAGTCACATAAGAAAGGCAAATCAGATGGCTAATTAAAAATATAAAAATAAAAAATAAAACAAAGTCAAATAACAGAGACACAGTATCCTTGGAGGGATGTGACTCGGCAAATTGAAACACTCATTGTTCAGGAAACTATAGTGTTATGAGACCTGATGGTTACAGGCCTGTTACTCCAGGTACTTGAGAGATTAAGTCAGGAAAACAAGTTCAAGGCCAACTTAGGCTACAGGGGGAATTCAAGAGTAGCATGGGGAGAGTGGGGCTGGGGCAGGAGAGAGAGGGGAAACAAAAAGGGAGAAAAGTTGTTTTTGGGAGTATGTTGGTCGTAGAGGAACTATTCATATCATTGCATTATGTAGAAAATTCCAGAATCATAATGGATAGAAAGCATGAAATCAATTATGTGTATGACTACATGCTGTATACAGTAAAATAAATAGTTGGATCAAAATGTGTATATAAAGATTGTTAGGAATTTTCTCTGCATTTTGTAAAATCTCTGGCAATTTGCTTCTTCATGCATTCCATGGGTCTTTTAATAAATCATATAGAAGTAGAAAACGGTTCTGTTGCAAGTAAGTGCTTCTGATTTCCCTCAATCCCTCCTTCATCCTCCCATCTCAGTTGCTCTCATTCCAAGATTCTAAGTTTAACGTTCCTACGCTGAGGCTGACCGTTCCCATAAACACACTGTGAGTCAGACTCCTGAAGACAGGCCGCGGCCTGATCTGTGTAGCCTGTGGAGATGAGCGACCATTTAGCAGAAAACACCCTTGCATTTGCTTTGATGGGAGTAGATGATGTTCACAGTAGTCTCCACCACACCTACCCTTCGCATACCTGTCCTAGAAGTGTCAAACACTAGGGTATCTGTTGAGAGCCAAGGTCAGCATGACTTGAGACACACCTGCACTGTGCACGTTCTTTGTGTCTGTCCTCAGAGGGAGCATGTCCTTCCCCTCTGAGAGTTATTTTAGATTATATTTGAATTATTTTAAAGAGACAATACTTCAGTGAAGTTAAGGATAGTGACTCCAGAGGAGACAGACAGATCAATGGCACCGTGTTGAGTGTCCACCCTCTGCCCACTGTGAGGCTGGCCTTCTCATGTGTCTTAGAAGTAAGGAGAACAAAAATAAGTTGGCCTTTGACAGTGTGAGTGGAACACGGTAAATGTGCCAAGAGCCATGATGTGGTGTTAAAAGCATAAAGACTGGAGAACCAAAGATTGAGCTCAAAGGCAACTTTCCTGTTCAGCTTTGTGGTTCAAGGGAGTTAATTCCTCAGTCTTTCCAGCTGTAACGTGTGGAAGGGATAGCCCAGCCCTCCCCCAACTCTGTTTATCAGGACCCTGGTCTTCGGAGGAGCCCAACAGTGAACCTGTGTACACTTGTAGTTTGCTACTTTCTAGAGGTTGCCACTTAGAAACCACAAGGCCATTTTGGTCAGATGTCTACAAGGAGGAATTCTGGGTACCAGACAGTGGACAGCTATTGACCTAATCCTTCTACTTACCAGCAGGTCTCTTTGAACAAAATATCTATCTTCCTGCATTTTAGGATGTACCTCTGAGAAATGGGAGCTGATAGCATACATACACAAGGGAATACATATATTCTGCATGTGGCTCAGAACATAGTAAAAAGTTATTCCATTGCCTAGTTATTTGAGACATTTTCCTTGGTTAGGAAAAAAAAAAAAGGGAATCTACGAAACAGCCTAAAATCCAAACACAAGAAAGTACCTGTTCTTTTCAGTTCATTGGGTTTGTAGTTATGTAACTGTGAGTTTTGTCTATCCTTTTCTGCCCTCCTGTCCCCTGCCCTCTCACCTGAGAGCTCCTTTGGGTAACAGATACGTAGGGTCAGGTCTATAACCAGGCAAGTCTTGGTCACACTGCCATGGAAGATCATTGCTGTCCCCTCTCTTGGCAGGTCCTTCAAACCCGACTTCATCCTGGTCCGACAGCATGCCTACAGCATGGCCCTGGCTGAGGACTACCGGAGCCTGGTCATCGGCCTACAGTATGGAGGGCTACCTGCTGTCAACTCTCTCTACTCCGTATACAACTTCTGCAGCAAGCCTTGGGTGGTAGGTGACAGATCAGTCCATTTGGAGGGAACTGGGAAGCATGAAGTGGGCTTGTAATAGCTCCATTTCCCCAGCACAGGACCTCAGCAAGGAGGAGAATCTTATTTAAACAACTGAACAAACAACTTGACCCCAGTCCTCTTCGGGGAATTGCGGCCTTGCAAATATTATGTGTAACACATTATGATACAGGACCATGTTATAGGAATATTAATCTTGATGAAGTATAGCTCAGTTAATACAGTGCTGGGCTCGGTCTCCATTGTTTCATAGACTAGATGTGGTGGTGGATACCTATGATGCCAGCACTTAGGGGATGGAGGCAGGTGGATCAGACAGGGACTGACTTGGCTATGTGCTAAGAGTTCTAAGCCAGACCAGGCTATGTGAGACCCTGACTCAAACAAAAACAAACATATATTCCCGGTTTCTAACATTCTAGCATAATGTTCTTACTGTTGCTCTTCAAAGTTATTAAACACTTATTGAATGCCAGAAAACTTCGAGAAGTACCATGCTATCTATCAGTGTAGTTGATGATGGATTCATTCTTCTGTTCTAGAGAGGGGGCTTACTTTCAGGCTGGATAAGAAACCCTGGGGTCTTAGGGCTAGTGGATGGTGAAATCAGACTCTGAAGCCCTCTTTCTCCAACTTAACACTTGCTTTCTCCCCACAGATTCCCTAGCCTCTAGCATTCTTGCTTTACTCAGGTTTCCATCCAACCATCATCAAAAATGAAGGGTCTTCCTAAAATACCAGCCTTCCTCCATTCTTTCGAACACTGTGTCCCTAACTGAACTGTGTTATCCCACAAATGGGTCTGCATCTAAATGACATCATTCCTTTAACTACCATCTATCTCCCTTAGTAAAAGCAATGCACACACACACACACACACACACACACACACACACACACACACACACACAGTGATAACATCAGAGTGTCTGCTGCTTGATCTTCTATTCCACTGGAACAGTCTATTAACAAATATGACAACTGTGTTATCAGTCCTGTGATACATACCTTGATACCTCAGGGAGTGGGGACAAAGGCAGCTCAGAGGTGAAGAGAAAATGCTATGAAATGCCTCAGCTCTCGTCTACCCTGCTTGGCTGCCTATCTGTCATCACAGATGGGCACTGATTATTCTGGACTCTAAAGCTAGATTGCCCAAGGCCAAGTTTTTCCATTTAATGTGTGCCCTCAAGCAATTTCATTAACCTCTCTGAACTCGGCATCCTTATGTTTAAGAAGAATGATAATAATAGGTCCTTCCTGGTTTTCAGTAGGGGCATGTAAAGTGTTTGTAATGGTGGCGGGTACGCAGCATACCCATATGAGAAATGCAGACAATTGTTGCTTCTTACACATGGACTGTGACTATGCTGGGATGGTACTCAATATTTGTTGAATGACTACTTGAGTTCATCTAATACATGTAGATAGTCATGGCTACAGTCACCCTGGCTGTGGTCTGTGTCATCAGACCCGCGGAATCTATGGTTTGATTACCACGAGAAGGACACAGTCCATGGTTTTGACAGCAGCAGCTTCACTCGAATTCACTATGTCCTGTACTCAGCCCCAATATGCACATCCTGATAAGCAGGTATCTCTATTGCACAAATGAGGAAACTGAGGCCCACAGAGCTGGCAGTAAGTGCTGTCGCTCTTCACCATAACCCATGAGCTTGGCTATAAGTTGCACTCACTCCCTGAACTCCAGCTTCCTTATCTATAAAATGAGTGATACCCTCAAACGTAATTTCTCACATTTCTGAAGTTCTCCAAGAATGACTCTATGCTGTGCTGTGCTGTGCTGCACACTTGGGCACAGGAGCCCAGTGTGGAGCAGGAATTCTCTCAGATTTTTCATCTCTCTGTCCAAGATCTCAGCATTTGCCCGGAGCAAAACGTGACTCTTCTTCTGCCCACCAGATACCTGTTTGCAGAGTCCGAGCTGTTGTTCTGGTATCTGCCTGTCATTTCCCTTTGCCTTCAGAGTGAATGAGATCCTTAGTCCAGACTTTTAAAGCTCATAAGGACCACCCTTTGCAGGCTTTTTAATCATGCCCTACACATGAGGCTACAGCCATGGCAGCCACTGAAGGCCTTCAGGAACAGTGGTCTCCTTGACCACAAAAAGCACCCTTCTTTCTCTTATAGCATAGGTCCAGGGGGACTTCCTGATGCCCCCTCATCCTCCTCTATGTCCCAGATCCCCCATGCTTCCCACTAGCATTATCGTAACACCCCAACTCTGTAATGTAAAAATTAGGATAGTGACAATCAGAAACCTACACTGACCCCTGCTCCTCTGGGTCTTATAGCTAGTAAATAACAGTAAATACATTCTTAAACTTGAATGAGAAAGTCTGGATTCAGACTGAGTATCACAAAGTGCCTACAATGCTGTCCTACCTAGAAAGATAGACATTGTAGGCAGAGGGATGGCAGGACTCCCAGAAGACTGTATTGCGGGCAAGGACCTGGTGTTAAATGGCTGAGCGTGCAGTTAAGAGCTTGTAAAATGTGGTTAACTATAGCCAGCTATCTGCTAACCTGCTAGGTCAGGGGCAAGGCACAAGGGGTAAGGAGAAAATGATATCTAACCAAGGAGGGTGTCTTTTAATCCTAGTAGTGGACAGCAGCTTCTAGAACTCAGCACAGGGCAGGCACTTGAAGGCCAGGGTCAAGTGGGTGCCTGGACCCTAGTGGGAAACCCTAGATGTCTAATGATCTCTCCTTTTCTCTCCCAGTTCTCTCAGCTCATTAAGATCTTCCATTCCTTGGGTCCTGAGAAGTTTCCACTAGTGGAGCAAACATTTTTCCCTAACCACAAGCCAATGGTGAGTACCTTTTTAGTTCTGCTTATCTTTATAATGCAGAATGATGTTACATGTCTATCTCCTGAGTCTCTTTGGGCTGCTCAGGCCTCGCTTCCTGGTTGTCTGGACTCCACATGAGAGCCTTCATGTCCTGTACTTGTGGGTCTGTCTAGTGTTCCTTGAGGAACCTCGAGGAAGGTTCAACTTCTCTAGGATAAATCAGGCAGTAGGACAAGTGACAAAGGTACTTGGCATTCTGTGAAACTCTGTTAATTCTTAACACATCAAGGCACATCTTGAGCTGGCATCCTGGAACCAGAGGCGGAGTATAAAGGGAAAGGGCATTTTTATGGTAAAATGTTACCTCCAGTGCACTCTTCCTGGGACCTGGTTTCCACTGTAATTTTAATAAAAACTATGTTACTTTATTTGATGATTAAAGAGCAATGTGCTTACATGTTCAATTTCCTTTCCTTGGAGTGTACCTCTGGGAGTCGATTGGGGCCAAGTTGGGGTATGTGACTTCACTGCCTATTTGGAAGGGTTTAAGATTAATATCTTTCTGAGTAAGTTGGAGAGTTCTGTGTCCACAGCTAGAACTTTGGTAGAAGTATCCTGAGCTCATGGGCTCAAGCTACTACATCTGTTTATGTGATTGGTGCATGATCAATGAATATGGTCATGCAGGGAGTAGGTGTCTCGGGGGGACAAGAGTTGAGTAAACTCACCATAGCTAAAGACTGTGGCTGGATTGTAGAATCGTAGGCTCTGGCTGCTGAGCCGAACAGGCCTCTTTGAAAGCACTGTCAGGTAGGGCTACAGGCTTCAGTGGGAGCAATCTAGTCAGTCAGAGACTCTCACTGATTGTCTATCTAATGTATCCATAACCTATCGGTCCCAGAAGCAAGGATGTCTGGTTGGTGTAAGTATAGGTAAACCTGAATTATCAATTTAACTGAACTGAAAGCCGCCAAAGTAGTCATGAACTTTCTGGGTATCTGTCAGAGCCTTTCCAGAGAGGATTAACAGAGCCAGGAGAGACTCACTTGGAATGTGGGTCTTTCAGCATCTTCTATGGAGTGAAGGGCCCAGATGGGATAAAAGGAAATGGATGAAGGCTGGGCTCAGGCATTCTCTTTTACTTCTGGTCAACAATAATGAAAGCTGCTGGTCCTACCATGACCTCCTGGATACAATGAACCAAAGCTTCTGAAACCAGGAGCCAAGACAAAATAAATAATACCCACTATAAGTTATTTCTCTCTGGTGTTTGGTTACAACAATGACAAAATCTGACTATAGAACATGTGTAAATACTCTGAGAAAATTTGGAATTTGTCTTCAAAGTAGATAATTATTAATCACAGACCAGTCTACTGACTAGATTCTAGACAAAAATTTAATCTCCTTGAGAGTAGTAGAGCCATATAGCAGTTTGGTAAGAGTCTGTGCAAATGTCTATTTAACATTGTGGGTGCTCAGAGTGGAGGATCCTTCAAACAGAGGCAAAGACTATAACCTGGGACACTAGCAAGGGAGGCCTCACAGTTAGATGGGTGATGTGCAGTGGACTGGAGCTCATTGAGTCCTGGGGGTAACTCACCAGCTGTCCTAGGGACTCAGGAATCCATGGCAATGCCAACTAGGAGCTTTACTTAGGATTTTGGGTAGACCATTGACACTGACAAGTATGGCTGCCTGCAAGCTTATACTCTGTCATCCATCATGGGATTCTCAGGAAGAAAATAAGGTCTCAGGATTATACCACCCACTGGTGATTTAGATAGAGATCTCTTAAACACTGGATCCTGCCAGTAGAATGAGGGAGTTTAGTTAGGGTTGGATTAGCAGGCATAAGGATTTAAGGATACTTCGCCTGAAATCTGTTGCAAAAATGGGCTTAATTGAGATGGGTAGACATGGGTGGAAGGAGACTGTGTGCAGGGGTTACAGGGAAGACAGGCAGAATCTGCTTGCAAGATCCTCTCTGATATCAATAATAGCCTCCCAAGACAGGACACAAGAAGGCAAGAGACAGCAGGTATGTGATAGAAATAAAACCACTTTACTGTTTAGAATAAAGGACACACTATAAAAAGTGAACATTATGCAACATTACAAGACAATATACATTCACGGAATATAAAATTCATAAATAACATGGAGGAAAACTGTAAACAGTGCTACAAAATTTAGCAACAAATACATTCCTTCTAGAGGGGGTTTTCTCTGGCTGGTGTCTCTTCATCACTACTGGGCTTCAGCACAGCTGACTTGCTGGAGGAAATGTAGACAGAGAATCTAAGGTACCCCTGTCCCCAGAGCATGGTCATTTCCTCAGGTCCTCTCCTCCTCAACCCAAACAGCCAACTTAGATCTACTGAGACCTCTCTCCTGCCTTCTCCTATTTCATTGGATTTCTACCACCAGACTTTTATTTTTTAGGTTTCTCTGATACAAATACTAATGTGATATTTTTATCTTTAAGTATCTGGGAGTCAACTACCTGGATGGCAGCTTGATGTGAGGCAGGGAAGGGTCCTCCTGGGCTCACATTATCTCCCAGACAGATCTATCCCCAAAAGTCACCATGTCCTTCATCATTTTAGAAGCACAGCATGAGACAGTGTTTATAGGGCAGAGCTAGGACTGGAGAAAGTAAACACTGGGGGTCTCCTTAAGCTCCACATCCTGGCTGTAGAAGAGAGCTAGCCTGGGCAAGAGGAGCCTGTGCAAAGGAATTCCTTGGTTGTGAGGCAGAAAAGATGCCTGGATGAGACAAAGAGAGTTTGGAATCTCAGCTGCCATGGCCCTGGACTGCAGAAACCATGACTTCCTGGTTGAGTAGAAGAAAGGTCTTGGAAAGTGAGTGGCAGATGACCTAGGGATAGTTGATACAGGACAGGGACATGAGTGTACTTTTGATTTCTGTTTTGTTTTGTTTTTTGCTTTTTTCTTCTTCTCCTTCCCACCCTTAGGATTCTATGGGGAGGAGGCTGGAGGAGTCTGTTTCTAGTACCTTCCATTTCCTTGAATCTACATCCTAGCTGAGTGGTGATTGTGCCCCAGTATTCTGCCCTCCATTCTACTCTAGAATTTGAATCAGAAAAAAAAATGGCATGTGGGTTTCTTTTTTTTTTCTTTTCTTCTTCTCTTAGACACAGTGTACACACAACAGCCTACACATGGCACATGATTTAGCAAAATAAAACATTCACGATATAATTGAAGTATCAAAGTGTCTCAGCTACATAAATGACTTTAAATTATACAGTAAGTGAACAGGTGAAATAAACAAAGCTATAGCTTATTGAAAGCTCAAAAACCGCTCTCTGATGATGTAACTTTACACGAGACCCTTCAGTGCCCAGGACTTCTCACCAAGACCTCAAAAGCCAGCTGGGGATGTTGGTTCTGCCAATTAGTTTTGTCTTCAGGTGCCTCATACTTAGGACTCACCTCAAGTCTGTCCATGTCAAAGGGAGGTGATTACCAGGGATTGAGAATGGCCAGATGCTGAATTGAGATGGAAAAGATGTTGAGGTGTACATATGGGAGGGCACTTGAGTAGGGTAGATCGGGAGTGCCATATTGGGAAACTCTGAGGTTGAAACAAAACTTCCAACAGGAAGCCAGAGGTTCAGCTCTTAAGAACCACTGGCTTGCTGACCTCAGCTCCTTCCCTCTGCACACCATGGAAATGGTTGTACCTTCCACCCCCCTGTCAGCACAGGGGAAAGATGCAGGGGAATGAAATCAGCCAAGAGAAAACTTGACATCCATCTCCAGAACTGTCTTCCTGCCCTGCTCTTCTATCAAACACCTGGACAACGCAGTGCTATGTGTGGGGGTGGGGACAGACTAGAACTTGTTCTCTCTCTCTCTCTCTCTCTCTCTCTCTCAATTGGTAACTGTGTTTCCTAAAGTGGAATGAAAACGATATGATACTAATAGAGGATAAATACCCATAATCTGAAAAAAGACAGAGAGTAACTGTGTTAAATGTCACCACCTTACTATCTCGAACTCTGTGCAATACATTCTCACCTACTATTGGCATTGCAATGTTGACACTAAAACTTAAAATAATCTTATTTAATAGGAAAAATTATACTGTAATCTTATTTAAAAACAAAAATACAACACAACAGAAGGCCTATAGTTGGACGGCAGAGCCTGGCTCCCTCAGTAACCAACCATGTTCATTCTATGAGGTGACCACCTCCAGAGGTGACTTCACCCATTCCTGAGCTGGGGAAGAAGTGTATGCTGTCCCCAGATCCAGGAGAGGAGTCATTCCACTGATGTAGGATGATGTGCAACTGCCCCTTTCATGAGAAGGCCCTAACCTAACACTCACACTCCCCTGCCGTCAGCCAGCCAGTAAGGCAATTAAGTGAAGGGCATCCCGAACACAAAGCAGAACAAAGAAGGGAGATGAATGGTCAGATAACCCCAGTTATAGGGACAGTAGGGTACTGAGTGTGGTCAGAGTTTCAATTTTTAATTCAGATAAAAAAAAAGTCAACTTGGAATGTCACAATTTCCCATCAAACAACAACATCAAAAAAAGATTAAACTATTCGCATATTTAACAGCATTGAATAGAATTCTGTGTCCTATAAAAAATTAGCTCATAATCCCCCGTGGGTATATGCAAATGTATACATAAACAGGTCCCCCTAGATGGGCTAAACACTACTTTGGAAATAGTATTCTCTATCCAAATCTATTTGACTATATCTGTGGATAGTGTCAGGTGTGTGTTTCTCCAACTTACAGTTGGCAAGCTTCCAGCCAAACTTCCCCAAGAATTCCCAGGAGACTGTCTCATGGGAGGCAGGAGAGGAAAGACGTTCATCTCAGCCCTTTGAGTTTTTGTACAGACTGGCAGGTTGCCTGCTGAACCCCGGCAGATGTTTAAGCCTTTGCCAGCTCAGAAAGTTCTGTTCCTCTTGGATGCTTGTTCCAGGATCTGAAATATGGGGTCAACCCAAGTATCACAGGACTGGGAAACTGTGTGACCCACTCCTACAGTCTGTCTCTTCCGTCCCTGTCTGACCCAGACATACAGTTGTATATCCTCTGTATAGAAGACCTTTCAAATACCTGGCGTCTGCTTGCTGCCTTTGACTGATTGGGAAACAGTTGGACTTCTGCCAACTTCCTTATCCATGTTTCCTGTGTACTGGGATGAAGAAGTGTATATGCAACTGGGTCTAGGATGTGGTCAAGAGAGGAAGAAGAAAGAAGAGTAGCTATTAAATGCCCCAATAGGATAAATTTTTCAATTTCTGTTTTCCTAAAAAAATATAGATTATATATCATGAAGAAGAGGTGTATACATGCCTCGTTCTTTCTGGCTTGGCACCAGAGATCCCCAGTTGGAAATGGGTGATGTCAAAACCAAAAAGAAGGGGTAGGGGCGGGGCCAGGAAGGTATTTCCAAATCAACTCCATAGACGGCAGAGACTTTAAGTGTCCCCAGTGCTAAATTTGCAAGAAAACAGGCACTAATTTCATTGTCATCATCTGGGAAGAGTTAGTGTCTGGGACGCTCGGCGGGATGGGAAGGAGGTGAGGTGGGGCAGGTCTGGGTTCAGGGGTCTGTGGCATTGCTGATGCTCTTGTCTGGGGGAGCCCATCCTCTGTACCAGCTGCAGTAGCCACCCTTCTGCCGGATGCAGGCGTAGTGTTTGGACTGATAGCCAGGGTACCCAAAATTGGAGAGCATGTCGGTCCAGAGACACTCATTCTTGGAGGTCACAAAGCAAGGCAGGTAGTAGCAGGACTTGATCTGTAACAACACGCAAGCAACAGTTAGGGGACTGCACCATGGCAGGCTCTCCCTGAATTCAAACCCAGGGGGTTCCTGCCCTTTAATACTACCAGAATAATAACAGTAGCTACAAGCTCCCATTGAGTGCCTACTGGGCACCAGACACACTGTCTCTAAACTTTTGGTACACTTCTAAATCCCCTCTATAGATGAATAGAGGCTCTCAGAAAGGTTAAGCAGCTCATTCTAGGTCACACAGCATTTGAGTCCCAGATTAGATGTGGGAAAAGGAGACTACCACTGTTGCGGGAAATGAAGGAAGTAAAAAATAAAGGCAAGGCTGGAGAGTTGGCTCAGTGGTTAGGAGCACTGACTGTTCTTCCAGAGGTCCTGAGTTCAATTCCCAGCACCCACATGGTGTCTTGCAACCATCTGTAATGGGATCTGATGTACTCTTCTAGTGTGTGTCTGAAGAGTGGCTGCAGTATACTCATATAAATAATAAAGACATAGATTTTAGAGTTCAACTGCCCTGGGTTGGAAATCAGACTCAACAAGCTATATAACTCAGGATCATAGACAAAGATCTCTGATGCCTTGATTTCTTACACAATGAAATAATAGTGATTAAGAGCACATGAGGTTATTATGAGGATTAGGAGAGAGAGTGATTCAGTTCCTTCTCCTGACCTTGTGTATGCGGAAGGGACTGGACCTGGTTGAGTCAGCTGTCAGAGTGAACCCACTCACAACAGCTTGGCAGAACCCTCCACTGAAAGTTCTTGTACCTGGCATTGGCCTTGAACAGCAGCAGGGAGGGACGGGGAGGCTGAAGAGCCCTCACAACCCAGCAGCTGCCAAGTAGGCACCGCGCAGACAGCGAATACAGAACAAAGGCGTTCTTCAGAGCTTTCCAGGTTGCCTTGCCCCAGGGCAGCATTCCTCACCACCCCTGCACTACACCCAACAGGCTGTCTGTCCCAGCTAGCAGGAACCAAAGCTTCCAGATTGGCACCCGCCCCTAGAACTCACCTTGCAATTGCAACCCAGGTGGTAGCGGTAATTGAGGCCCTTGCGCTGGGACAGTGTGAGGTGGTCCCACCTCTCCACAAAGTTGCACAGTCCTGTGTACATCTTGCCTTCATACACGCGCCCTGGAGGAGAATAGGAAGCCAGGGGGTAGGCATTCTGTTAGATCTCTCGACTGCTAGGGGGCAGGCACTGACCATGGGTGTGAGACACCTTCCCCAACACCTTTAGACATGAATTCTGGCTCTGTTTTCCAGATGATAATGGAACTTGAGATATCTAGCATTCTGAGAATGGCATCGGGTCTGAGAATTCCTTAGGGTTTTGTGTGTTGTCATTAGACAACAAAGATCAGACTGTCATACAAGACAAACCTAAGGGATTGACTGCCAAGAGTTGTCGAAGAGGCGACCTATTTCTAGCTAGGTTAAAGCTGAGATACCATGAGATCAGGACACAATCAGATGCACCATGGAGCCAAGGCTGCCAGGCAGGAGTGGGTAAGCAAGCCAGACCCCTCACCTCAGGAGCCAGGTGTCTGCAGCCCCCAGGATGTCACTGACTTAAGCTTCGGCAGACCCACTCCCACCCCACCCCCCACCCCCGCTCCAGAGTAAAGGAGTGTGCCTCTGTGCTCCTGTGGACACCCCCCCACCCCCACTCCAGAGTAAAGGAGTGTGCCTCGGTGCTCCTGCGGCCCCCCACACACCCCCACCCCCGCTCCAGAGTAAAGGAGTGTGCCTCGTGCTCCTGCGGACACTTACCTGTCAGCAGGTACTGGTATTTGTTGACTTCTAGCTTGAGGCCACAAAGACTTTCAGAGGCTTCTGTGTGAATGTACTGCACGTGGGGCATCTTACTGAAGCCTCGGTACATCTGTGGGCAAAAGAAACATGATCGTGAGAGAGAGAGAGCCCAGGTTCCAATCAGCATGCTGCTGTGTAGTGTTCTGTAGAGTCTCTTGTCCCCCTGTGCAGCCGGACAGTGGTAGGCTATGAACTCACCACCACGGGGTTCCCTGAACACCTCGGGAGGCCATCTAGTCTTTTCCCTGGGCCAGGATGGTGTCTTCTTATCCAGCCATGTGTATGTTCTATCTGCCTGCGGTACCCCACCCATCTACCTACACATCTGCACATCACAGATTCAAGGCAGCTACTATGAAAAGCACCCGGGGCTCTATGCAAGTTCAGGGGGCCAGCCAGCTAGCCAGCCAGCTGGCCGTGAATTCACGTGCCATCTCAGTGACAGGCTGGTGTATGCAGCAACGTTCTTACTCACAGGATTCTCACAAGGGCCCTGAGAGTAGGTACTGAGAACGCCACTTTTTTCCAATGGGGGCACTAATGTAAATTCCATTTGGCTAGAGGAGAGTGAACTCAGGCCAGGCGTTGTCTTAAGTTCTTATTTTTCTGAGCTTCTGCTGTGGCGCTGAGTTTCTTTGCTCAAGGTGAAGCCCTGTGGCCACCACCCACCTCCCCAAAAGCAAAACTTCTTAATTAAGGATATCACTAATTACTAAGTTAAACCATGTAAAATTCATCTGCAACATGACTGAGCGGAGTGGCTGCACCCCTTGGAAACATTTGTAGTACAAGACAATATGTTTCCTTGACAGAGAGCAGGGATGTTGGTAACCTTCCTATGATAAGTAGAACAGCCTCTGCTACAGGGTTATATGGGCCCAGGGTTAGTGACGATGCAGGTAGGTTACTGCTAGAATATCTAGCCACCCAATGCCCAGGACCTTAGAGGCGGGAAGGAGCCTTGGTCTCACTTTACAAGGTTCAGGCCTGAACCTTAGACAGGCTTAGAGGCTTGTCTATAGTCGCACAGTTGGTAAACAGCGGGGCACAAAGTCCAAGCAAGATAACACATAGTCTGTGGGCTTAACGATCACCTGTCTCTATCTCTCCTTGCAGCCTTTGAAGCTTAGGACCTAGGGCTTCCACAGCAGCAGGGGCTTCTCCCATCTCTAGCTTTTGTGGGACCGGAATACCTGGCCATGTGACTTTAACAGAGGCTGAGCACATTCTGTGACTCTAGAATGAGTCCATGTGTGCTACACAAGCCCTGATCTACTGAGGCCACACTGTCAGCTGTGAGACAAGGAAGAGGGAAGGTAGAAGGGGACACTGAGGCCTGGCCTGATCCTTACCTCTCTAAGGGCCTTGAATGTCTGGTTGTCACTAGCCCTATGCTAAGAGCTTTGTAGTCGAGCAATTCCTTAGCATGCATTATTAGCTATGCAGGTCATTAATACAAGCCAGCATACCCCATTGGTGCCTCACAAATTAAAACCTGATGGGCTGGGCTTTGTTTTGTTGCTGTTGTTGTTATTACATCTTCTAACAGGCGATTGGCTAGCAGAGGCAGATGGTCCACAGGGCACAAGGCTGTCTGTTCACAATCTAGAGAGGCAGGTCTCTGCTTGTTTACAGAGTATAGTGTCCTGATGGTATAGGCACCTTCTGAACCCTTCTGCTACCCTGGGGCTTTGCAACAGAACAAGTAACAGAATGTGGGGTTCAGTTCCACCACGGGGAGAGCAGACCGGAATGATGGCATGCTCGATGCTGGGTGATACCCATCCGACTCCACAGGAAACCCATTTAAGATTCCTACTGTGTGCAGTCCCATTACCATGCCTGCAAAGAACAAGACAGGCTGACTTCAGCACCAGGTAAACTGCTCATGCTGTTTCAGGTTTTGGTAAATATTTCCACTAAGCGCTCAGCGGAGGACAACACAGTAGGTCTCAGCAAGGGCTCGATAAGAATCTTGCGCCATAAGAGTCTCAGGCATTGGAGGACAATGGCTTCCTGAGGCCTGAAGGTCAAGGGGTCCTGCAGCTGGAGGAAACCCTGCTGGAGCTCGTTTGCTTCCACAAACCACTAAGGAAAGGGCCCAGCACATTCCAATTGCCCGGCAGATCTGTCCTGCCCCCAGTTAGGACAGGCAAAGCACATGACCGGCACATGTTCCCTTGGGATCCTCCTGGGACCAACTGGGACATAATGTCCCCACACGTGCTGTCCCTTGCAGCCTGCCTGAAGGCTTGTCTATGCTGCACAAACAATAGCCCCTGGCAAAACAAACTGCTTTCCCATGGTCCTGATGGGAGATAAGGCCCCCACAAATGACAGAGGCCACTTCTGGAAACTTCCACCTTTGCACCACAACTCAATCCCCAGCTAATCTCTAAGTAAGGGTTTACAATTAGCTCCTGCAATGTCCTTAAAGCCTCCCGTCCCCCCTCCCCAGCCCCCCCCCACACACACACACTGTGTGGTCTGTGTGCACTTAAGGCATGCCTGAGAGAAGGAAGGAAGGCTATGTGCCTGTCTTTAGAGGTCAGATGCCCTGACTTTCTCATGTCCTCTGTCCTCTGAGTTCCTCGAGTCCTGCTTCCGGATTGCCCAGCTTTCTATATCAGACCCTCTGGAGTAGACGAATCCATTGTAACAGACCTCCTAGGGACCAGGACCAGCCTCAGCAGCTTAAATCCCAGCACTTCTGATACACCCTTTTGCAGGTTGCACACCTGTTAGATCAGCAAACCCATCCTGGCTTTTAAGTCCTCCTGAGGGAACTCAACATGAGCAGGTGAGGGGAGCCCCCACAGTGGGTAGAAATGAGTAGTCCGCCTGCAGGGCCCCATACTTAGTTAATCTCCTTGTCCTCCAAGACCCGGTAGTAAGAACCCTATAGTTTGCCAGTTTCTAGTTCTAAACTCTTGCCTGTTACTCTCAAGTGTTTGTGGCCTCACCACTAAGAAGATAAATATGAGGCCATTTGACAAATGTGGCAGGAGGCTAATTTATACAAAGACCTAGCAGATCACTTGGGGCATGGAATAAATGTGGCTCACTAAAGTCATCTAATAATTGTGACAAGCGTATCCTTTTCTCCCCATATTACAGCCCAATCAGTGCTAAGCACAGAGGCCTGAAGAGGACTGGGGTGAATGGACAGACTCGAATTCCTATCCAGTACCTGCTCTGACATGCAGGCAGATGGTCCCTCTAGATAAAAAGGCATTGGCAGGTTTTGTGCGTCATACCACCAAAATGAATGAAAGACATTAGCTATGGCTAAGGAGGAAGCCAAACAGCAGGGCGATTTGGGGAGTCATGTCCACCTCACCGACTTGTACAAGCTTCCCGATTCCAAGAAACTCCTGCTGCACCTTTTGCAGGCTGCACATATGCTTAGGAAAGGTCCCCTAATGCCTCAACTTGAGACTCTCACCAGCCTTTAATTAAATGCATGATTCTGACCATACCGTTTCCCATTGAGCCTGATCAGGAATAAGTGAAAGATGACTATATCGAACACCCTTATCACCCTGATACCGTGAACCCAGGCTGAGAAACAGTGAACAGAGAGTCTGAGCAGGCTAGCCTGGGAGTGGCCGCTGGCAGGCTGGTGGGTGAGAGTTATGTAGCCTCCAAACAACTCCCACTAGTGGGTGTGACAACATCCAGGGACATTCTGCTGACAGCAAGGCCTCTGGTAAATGGGCCCTCAAGCCCTGAAGGCAGGAAGGAAAGCAAACCCAGCTTAGGAATTCCTGCCTCCCAGCGATTTCTCTGCAGTAACCTCAAAGTGTTTGACAATGGAGGTTGTTGCAGTGTAGGCAGGTGAGGGGCCTCCACTGTGGTCAGAAGCTCTCGCTTTCCTTCCCCCCCCCCCCCACCAAAGGTTGCAAAGTGGGGCTTGGGGGGTCCTTAATACTCTCCTGGCTTTCCACCTCCACCCACCGCTGGCCTCCCGGCTGTCTGAAGACATGAGCTGCTCTTATGACCAAGCTCGGGCAGCCAAGGGCAGTTGGCCAGGGCTGACTCTGAACATTACATAACCAAGCGCCTGGGACTGTTTCCAGAACTGAAGCCAGAGCAACAGGTTCCACAGAATTAGTGCATCTAGCCACAGACCTCAGCAGGGAATAAAGAGGCCTGAAGGTCAGCCTGGAGGATAGCTGTGCTCCACCCAGGAGTGAGTCACCCCTCACTCCTAAGACAAGTCCAACCTGGGCCTGAACACTGGTCTCCTCTGAGGATTTTTCAGACCTGTGGGTCTCGCCTCCATCTCTTTCATCAGATGGGAAACATTCTCCAAGTTCTGAACGTGTCAGCAACACTCCACCTCAGTGTTCGAAGCTGCGAGAATCACCAGTGAGTAAAAAGGGCAGGCAGTTCATATGGGCCATCTTGGAGTTGTGACTAGTCAGTGCATGTCTCTTCTCCCCTCATATACTATAATCCTAAAGTGGCAAACTGCCTCGTGGATTTACAGGCTGCAAACACGGAGATCTGCATATAGCCAGGCACTTAAAAGGCACAGGGGTAGAGGAACAGCTGAGTTATTCGAGCTGAAGCACCAGTCCTTAATACCACTTAGGCAAAAGGAAGGACATTCTTTCAGCAGCTACTACTGGCTCCTGCTCCGAAAGGACACTACCAGTTAGGATGCCTGAATAATGAGTGCGTATAGGGTGCTAAGCCCAAGCCCACGCCACCAACAGATTACCGTCACTGTGGCCTGGGAAAGCACTAGGCCAAGGTCAGTGGGCTTTGAAGAGTAGCAACAAGACCAGGACATAGGTTTTCAGTGTTTTCCTTATGGTAGACTTTCCCGGGAAGGATTAGAAACCTTAATGGGCTGGCGAACAGTCTGCTGATGTGAATGTTTAGCAAATATTCCTAATGAACTCCAATGCAGGAAGATAAGCAGAGCTGGGAAATAGAGAATTAGTGTGCTCAACACTCAATCATTATAAAGACTGCAGGAATGGACACCTCCCACATAGCCTGAGTCCTTGCACTGACTCTGCGGGTGCAGTATGGCTTGCTTCACAAGGGCTCTTGGGGACCATGTGGTCCAATATGAGGATCTTAGAGGTGTTAGGCCAAAGAAGGGCAGTGACTGGACTGGGGTCTCACAATCATCGGGTAACAAAGCTATCACTGTCTGGTTCCTGATTCCAAAGCTCAGCTTCCTAACAAGGACCTGTGAGAGTCTCTACCTGTGCTGGCTTTGGAGCAAGCAGCCACCATGTCTTCCCGCTGCCTCAGCAACTCCCTGGAGCTGGCTAGGGATTCTACACTGAGCAAACACCCAATTCCAGTTCCAACCACTTGGCCTCCCTTGGCCGTGACTCTTCTGGCAACCTCCCCAAAATCCCTCCTGGGGCCAGTGATGATGTCACTCACCTTCATCTGCTTAATAGTGTAGACCAGAGTGCCAAAGGGCCCCTCCTTCACCAGCTTCTTTCCCACCACTTTGGCCCGGATCACTGTAGAGAAAGCAAGAAAAAGAGGGAAGGATTTAGGGAGGCCTGAACCACACCTGGAAGGGGCATCTCTTTCTTACTGATCCCCTGTCTCATCAGGGGCTCTTTGTGTCCTGGCTCTTCCACAAGGATGTGATGAACACCAGCTCTCTTTCCATCACAGGTCAGCATTCTGATTGTCCCAGCATGTACAGCACTAAGCAAGGGCTTGCAACCAAGTCTAGGTCTGAGTAGGCCTAATGAGTGGTTTCCATCCCAGCCCCACTGTTGTAATCCAAGATACATAGGAAAGTTTAATTCTGGCTTCCTATCCCTAAAACAAAATTAACAGTAGTCCATATTCTCTGAACTGAAGCAATTAGGTGAAACGAAGCCAGTGAAACCTACCCTTCACCTTTGACATAGATAATTGCTATTAGAGTCATCATCCTTAGCACCAAAGATGGAAGGATCCCTGCAATAGGCACACTCTGTACACACCCACCATACTCAGCAGCATCTGTCATTACTTACTTTCTCAACTGCCCCCCAACACACACACACACACACACACACACACGCACAATGTATGTTGTCTCCAGGCGTGCCGAGAATTGGCAGCATCTGGCACTCCCTGGTGAGCCTTTTTTCATCAGTGAAAAGGAACTAACTGAGATGATTAAGACACTATATGCCCCAGTACAGGGGAATGCCAGGGCCAAGAAGTGGGAGTGGGTGGGTAGGGGAGCAGGGCGGTGGGAGGGTATAGGGGACTTTTGGGATAGCATTTGAAATGTAAATGAAGAAAATATCTAATAAAAATTTTTTTAAAAAGAGAAGTATTACAAAATATGGCACAGACTGTCAGTGTAACAAAAAGAAGTTTGGTGATGGGGATAAGAATTAGAAGTTACATGAAGTTTACATGTAGTTGAAACTCAGGAAAGTTGTTTCTGAGCAGTGAATCTTTTTCTCTCTCTCTTTTGTTTTGTTTATGTATTTGATATTTGTGCAAAAAAATTAACTCATTTAATTATGAATTGTCCTTGAGGGATATAGAGAGTGTCATGAGGGACATGGACTTCCAAAACTTTGCATAAAGGAGATAAATGTTTTAGATATATAAGCAGGAAAAAAAAAGACAATATTCCTTCTGTCTCTACTAGACTGTTTGTAAAAGACACCCTTCCCTCCCAAGTCGTCTTCAGAGTTCTTTTAAGTGAGCTTCTCAGAGCAACCAATCAGGTATTGAAAGGGGTAAGTCATCATGTGTGTGTATGTGGGGAGATCGTCTAATTCTAGGAACTCATAAGAGGCAGGAGCTGCTGCAGGGGGACAGTGGGCAGCTGAAGCTCTCCTGCTAGGACTTTGCAGAATGGAGGCATTTTTACTGGCTTTGAGCCAAACTCTTTAGCTCTAAGGTGCTATTGATGTCCCCAAGTTCCTTCAGACATGGAACAAAGACACCTCATTCCAACCCACTTTTTGAGTAAACATCAAAAAAATACTTGTTGAATAGAATACCCTTTATGGATGTAAAAGGGTATTACACACACACACACACACACACACTTTTATTCTGCTAGCTCCCTTATTCTTTCCCCTTGTAGATATTCCATAATGCTTCTAAATTTTTGACTCATATTTTTTATTTAAAAACATCTTCATGAAGGACCAAGTCCCCACCCCCAGTGGTTTCTTTACTGAGCCTGAATCCCACTTTTGTGGTCAGACATGAAATCTGAAGTTAAGTTCATGGACAATTCCTAGACCTATTTTTTTCCATCCTAGCAACACAAGGTGCACTGGCAAAGCCAGCACCGGAGCTGATACAGTTTAAGAGGGGCTGAATGGCTGTTTCCAGGTCTCCTGTAAAAGCCAGACATTGACAGGGTGCCGGAACAATCTCTCTAAGGCTCTGCCTCCATTTTTTTTTGTGTCTCCCTTTGCAAGACCATCAGTAGCCATCTTCCCAGAGGCCCAGGGACTCTTTCATCTACCCTATCCTTAGAGGCACATTGGAACAGCCCAGCTGCTGGGCAGAAAGCAGATCCACCTGGACACAACAAGTGATTCTCAAGGAACTAAAGTGACCTGCATTCACCTGCTTCATTTGCCCAGAAAGCAAACTGGAGAGTAAGGCTTTGCCTAACGGGGAAAAGGTTAAGAGGGATTTAAAAAAAAAATGGCAGCATCTGGCCTTTCCTGGCTTGCAACGAGCTCACCTTGATTTGGACATAAAATTTCTTAAGCAAGCCTGCCCTGTAAAATCTGGGTACTTCTGGAAGCTTCTGCCCATAAGGTCAGCCAAATCTTCTCTTACCCTGAAATGGCCCGAGCTTGGAACCTTTTCATCTGGGAACAGTTTAGAGAAATCACACTGAGGTGTTTTTTTTGTGCTCAGGGAGTTCCATCGGCGTTCAGATCCCACCATTGCTGTGCAGCCTCGCCACAGCTCTTTCCCCTTAGATCTCTCGGGCTTTCTTGGCCCGATGCCACTCTCGTGGATTGCAAGTGACGTGCTTATGAATAGCGGATAAACACCATGAAGACCTGAGCTTGGCAGGAGTCAGATCCTAGCACCACATGGTGCTGTGTGGCCACAGGGGATGTCTGAAACCTCTCTGGGCCTTAGTTTCCTAATGCATCTAATGAGAGTGATGATAGGCGTCCTCAGAAAGTTGCTGTGAGAGCCGAGAACAAAGATCAAGAGTGTCATAGGATGTACCCCACACACCGTACATCTTAGCTCACTGTCAGTAGCGTTGCTACCACCACCAGAACCTCATTTGATATCTGCCCACCCATACACCCTGTCAGCTAAGACCTGTCAACCTTCCCTGAGATTAGGGTAAAGGAGAGATTCCTGGCTGGGATGAAAGTGAATATAAATACCTTGTAAAAAAAAATCACAGGGAAAGGTGTGGGAGCACACATGCGGTGACCAGGACTAGTGTGCATGAGGCCTTGAGATTGAAGCCCCTCCTGCACCATCCGTGTCCCACCTTGTCACTACAGAGAGCCCAACAGTGACCTAGTGTGACCTGTCAGACAAGATGGTATCCGTGGGCCAAAGAGATGGATGCGGAAGCAAAGACAGCCCAGGGTAGAGGCCACACCAGTGTTTTCTCTACAAAAACAAAACCTCTTGAAACTAAGCTAAAATTAAACAGCAGTCTTTACTCCCAGAGAGATTCTGAGCCCTTCCAAGTTAAATTACTTGCCAGCCCCAAATCCACCTATTTGGCTCCTGAATTATTATAACTTCGTTTACTTTAGTTTGTCCTGTGCAACTTGGATGCGTGTTATTCTGTACTTTTCTATTTGGCAGTAAGGTTTTCCCCAGAGGCAATCAGTGACCCAGGAGGGGGTCACAGTGAACAAGAAGGTTGGGGGGGCTGTCCAAGACTTCAACAGCAACAGAAGACACGGCTTCGCAACTTGGAGCTGATGTCGCATCTATCCACTCCCTCCACCTTCAAATGATAGCTTTGACATGGACCAGGTTGGACAGAGGTTCTCTTTATTCCTGCTGGAGAGTGGCCAAACGCTCTTCACCCTATGTTCCCCAGCAGCTGAGGTAGCCTGGCATGTCCTAAGCTGGTGTCTGGAAGTGTGAATGCTTGGTAGGGGCGATAGCAAGAAATAAAAGCCCATTTCCTGCTTCCACAGACTGCAACCTAAGAGGGAGACAAGGTGGAGTGTAGCACCAGAAAACCGAATCGCCAAGAGACTTTAGTGCTGACAGAGACTGGAGGGAGGAGGCCTGGTTTGATTCGGCCAATGAGACTTCCGAGGGCTCTCTGCCATCTTCTCTGCTTCTGAGGGCATGGAGACTACAAGGGACAGGAAGAGATTAATTAAGGAGTCAATAACGTTTCAACTTAAAAGTTCCTAAGAAGAAACCGACTAGAGGCTGGGGGTGTAGAAGGAATGATGGAAGCCTTACCCAGAATGCCCTGGGCTCAATCTACAGACCACAAAAAGGAAAAGAGCAGGCTGCGGGTGCTTGGAAAGTGGCTCACAGAGCCATAATAAATATATGTGGAGCCCTCAAATATATCAGAGACCTGGGGAAGTAGGCATGAAAGCACATCTCTTTAGAACTCGTTTCTCCCTTTCAATACGTTTTGGAAAGGTTGGTAACTGTTTGCAAAACCAAGGCAGACAAAATACAGCTCTACAAGCAGATAAGGTTGTTATTGTCCTCGTACCCCGCCTTTGGCTGGGGACCCTTGCCGCACAAGCTTTGAAGAGTAATAGTTCCAGGGCCAGCAGATCACTGGTGTATCTCTAGGAGTCCCACATCTGCTGTTAATCAACGTATCCGGAGAAGGGCAAGACACCCTGGAGCTGGCCCATGTCTCTCCCCACAACCTTCCACCCTGCTCCAACAATCTAACCACCATCAATCAAACACAGACCTTTGTCCCCCTGACCTGATGGATGGATTTTCCTACTGACTGGCTGGAAGGAGGAGCAGAGGGGCTGATGGTCTCGCTGCTTCGTGGAACAAAGACCCCCCAAGTTAATGGAGATCTCCTATCGCAGGCTCCCACCCATAGCCATCCCGCTCCACATAGACTCTCTTAGGAGTCACATGGCTGGTTCTGCCCTAAAGACTCATGAGTAGACAGGACTCTGTGTAAGCCTGTCCAAGAAGGGCAGAGCAGGGATCCCTTGCCCTTCTAGCTGCCCACCAACTGGTCAGCAGTTCCTGGATCTCTTTGCATTGCACCTGCAAGTACAGTGAAGGAAAGAAGCTAGGGCGTATCTTAAGGAACTGCCACCGACAGACCATGACCTGTGTGCCAAGTGCCGTGTGCATACTTCACTGTGTCCCCACTGGGGTGATGATGGGAGGTGGGGATCACTGTACCTGTTATTAGTACCTACTGAGCAGTTTTGCATCCTATTGTAGAGGGTCCCCCCCCCCAAGAAAGAAGACTCTCATTGAATCTTTGCAGAATAGTTCTTAACTGTACCCTGCACACATTGTCAACCCTAATGGGTCTAGAGAAGACTCGTACTTAGATGGGGGATGCCTGATATGTCCTCAGTCTTGAGGCTACCCTTCACATTCATTCATTCTCTCTCATTCTCTCTCTCTCTCATTTCCCCCCTCTCTCCCTCCTTCCCTCCCTGTCTTTTCTCCTCTCCCCTTCCCTTCCTCCATTCTCTCTGATTAGTAGCAAGAATCTACAGCCACCATCAACAGATAATGAGTGGCAAATCATTTACTTAGCTTATTGTGCTCCCCCAGCACAGGACAATGTGTATGTATAAAGTACTTTGCAGCCTGGAGCTGAGCAGATAATTCAGAGCTGGGGGGCTGGACAGCACCTGCAGACTTGTAGCACTTTGTGGCTCATTAGAGGAGAACAGAAGCCTTCCCTGAGGATACGTGGCACCTTCCTTCCCCTGTCCTTTTCAAGGTCCTTCTGGGGAACCCCTTGCCCTTTTAGGGACCCTTGATGTGTCTACATTTGAGGAGAAGGCAGTAGGAATAAAGATGGAAGAGGCCCAGAAGCCCCTGGGTTCCCCTGGTGCTCAGCCTTGTGGGTGCCACTCTCCCGACCCCTAAAAACCCCTATAAAATGGCTCAGAGCAAAACATCTCTAGAGAATGCATGGTAACCTGAAATAACAGAAGGACAAGGCACCTTGGTTCTGTCAGTGCATGACTTCCTGTAGACTACTTCCCATCCTAGCATACAAACGGTAGCCCGAGGTTACTAAGCTCACAGGTGCTCTTCCTCCCAGGCAACTTGGGTTTTCTCCTCAAAGTCAGTTTTCCAAATGACCCATACCATCCAAGAGACTCAGTCCGATCAACGGTGTGTTCCTACTTAATCATTCTCTTTACTCACAACTGTGGTTTTCTATGCAGCCCATGCAAGTGACAATGCCCACCTGCTTGGAAACCCCAAGGCGGAACTTGCATGACTTCTATGCCTTTCTATGGCACTCACACCTGATATTCTGCTGAGCTATGTGAGGTACTTATCCAGCACTGAGCTCCTGATAACAGGCCACACCCGTAACTGGGCCTCTGAGGGCCTTCTCTGTCTCAGGGAGATTCCTGTACCCAACACTCCAAACACACAGCCCGGAGTCTTTCCCCTTGCAGTTGCTAGGGTTGGACAGCCTTGCTTCATTCCTGCAGAGCTCCTTTCGTTACCCATTTGCTATATCCTGGTCAGGCCGACATGTCTGTTCCCTCTCTGCATCCCCGCCCCCAAGCCCACAGTCCTCTCACCACGCTCTCGTCTCATTGTGTTCTAGCTGACACCTGCCACCATTAGGTCACTTGTTTGTTGATTAACTGTATTTTCTCAATAGAATGCAGGCTCCCCAAAAGGACTTTTATTCTGGCTAACTGCCCTACTCAGAGAAGCCAGGAGGACCTGAAACATCACAGGCTTCTAATACATCTGTGCTGAATACACTAAGTTCAGTGTGATTTTCACATATACAGCACCACACAAAAAGAGGATGACTTAGAGATAGATAAGTAACTCTCTTGTGTAGACTGGGGAAGACAGCCAACTCTTTCTGAGCTTTCGATCCATCAAAATGGGATAAGGGCAATTCTCAGTTGGTAGGTCAGGCAAACATCTGTCCATTCACCATTGACAGAGGTCTGTGCCTGACTTGGGGAATAATGAGAAAAAAAAAATGAGGCTCCAAAGAGCTCTAAGTCCCAAGGCAGGAGAAACACAATGATAGGAAAGAATGGCAAACACAGAGGAAGGAACCGGGGTCACAGCTCCCATAACACAAGAACGTGGAGTCTGTTTGGGGGGGGGGGGGCGGCATCAGAAACATCTGTTCAGAATCCATCCTGCAGAAGACACCTTGTTTGGTGCATCTAGAATTAAAGGAAGCAGAAATTTGGACCAGACTTTGAGAGGAGGGGGAAGGGCAAGGAACTGGCTGGGAACGAAGCAAAGCTGCAGCTGGCTCCTAGTAAAACCTTCTTCCCACTTTCCAGGAAGACACCCCTCCTTCCCTGCCTCCCCCAAATAGGCACTTCCTACATCCTATCCTGGTTCCCCAGGGCTCTTCTCCCTTGTCAGTTTCAAAGGCCCTTTTTGTTGATGTTGAAGCCAAGGCCAGACATTATAAAATGCACTCCCCTCGTCAAGATAAGCAGGCTCCAGTTCAAAGCTTGTCCTGACTAACTCTTTCCGTTAAGTAAAAATATTAATCTTGGTTTTATTTAAGCAGGTCTTTTTTGGCAAGAAATGAATGCCTGTGGCTAAAAATAAACCCGGTCCACACACGCTTAGAAAATCTAGAAAGCTGCAAATCATTTCAGCCCAATTCCGTCTCAGGGAATGCCATTAAAACCTCCCCACCCCAGAGCTCAAGGGGCTTGGTACTTGGTGACTGGTACCCTCCTTGTGCTCTGGCCTCTGGGAAAGCCTGGCCTGGCCGGGGATGCTAAGTCCTTGGGTCTCTAGCAACAGGGAAGAAGGGTTTGTGTAGGGTCCTGTCTTGTAGGCACTGTGCGAGTCTGCTTGAGTCAGAAACCAGGAAACAGACCCCTGTTGACATTGTTTGTGTATGAACTAAAGGAGCCATGGGTCCAGAAGGTCAGATTGCCAGGAACTTGGTCACCCCAAAGGAACAGAAAACAAAACCTCCAGCATGCTCCTGCTTTCCTAGTCACAGTGATGACCTCAGTGTGAAGCTCTTAGAAGCAAATGGCAGGGGTCCTCAGCCTCAGGCACCTTCTGAGGTTTGGATTAATGCACTTGCTTTTAAAGGCAGGCACCCTTAATTGCTTCCTGGGCCACTGGCAATTGGGGAGAAAGATATGCATCATTTTGCCAAGGACAGAGCAAAAGTCCTAAGGTGGCTGGTTCCTGGACATAGAGTTGACTTAGCTGGGAGCAAGGGCCTCAGATCTGAGGAAGCACGTGGTATTTCTGTGGTGTAACTTTGCAAGGCACCAGGAAGGTGATGCTTGGGCTTCTGCCTCCTTCCCATGAATCTATCTACATGTGTACACCAGGGTCTTTTTAACTGAAATGCTGCCTCCCCTGAGAAACCCGTCTCTGCAGGCAAGGCTACTCTCTTCTCTTCCAATACTCTGCTTCTCCTTCTGGGGATTTTCCTTCTGGGGATTTTCCTTCTGTGATGAGTTCTTTGACACTCAGCAGCATCCCAGATGACAGGTACAACCTGGAGTGTCGGCACGCGGCATCAAGCCTACCATGTAGCAGGTTCCCAAAAGTGATTGCTGAATGAATGAATGAATGAATGAATGAATACGTGAATGAATGAGGCTAGGGAAAGTAATACAGGCTTGTTTTCATATCTGCCCTCCTGGAGTAGAGTCAAGAATCCTGGTTCCTGCCAGGTGGTGGTGGCGGCGGCGGCGGCGGCGGCGGCGGCACACGCCTTTAATCCCAGCACTCGGGAGGCAGAGGCAGGCAGATTTCTGAGTTCAAGGCCAGCCTGGTCTACAAAGTGAGTTCCAGGACAGCCAGGGCTACACAGAGAAACCCTGTCTCGAAACCCCCCCCCGCGCCCCCCAAAAGGAATCCTGGTTCCTAAAAGCTATTTAGACAAAAAAATAGAGGAGGAAGGAGGAGGAAGAAGGAGGAGGAAGAGGAAGGAGGGGCAGGAAGAGAAGGAGAAGGAGGGGGAGAAGGAAGAAGAAGAAAGTGAAATGTGTCCAAGAAGAGACCCTGGTCCCAAACAGGGCAGATTGGCACTTCAGGAGGAGTGAGTCAGAAGATGTTGTTCCAAGAGCAACCTGCTGTCTCTGTGGAAGGGCTGCACTCAGACCCCATGAGAGATGAGAGACTCAGGCTCAGGAGCCTAAAGAAAGCTCCCACAGAAAGCTCTTCCGGGCCTGCCTATGCTGATCCCCTTGCGGCCGCAGCCTTGGCAGGTGGAAAAAGCAGGTTCAGCTGCTCGTTCAGGTCACGTCCCATCCTGTGGATTTCTGCATATTTCAGTTTGTGTTCCTCTTTCTTTCTCCTGCCCCCCCTTCTCTCCCTCCCTCTTCTTCCACAAGCACTTTAGGTTGATCTATTAGCTGCTCAGCATCTACTCAGAAGGCTATAAAGCACTAGGATCCAGCACCATGCCTTAGAGATCTGACAGTAAAACAGGGGGACAAGGCTCCTATCTTCAGGAACCTTCTTTCTGTCCCATGTGTCAAGAAGATGGGAGTAGATGGGACCACAACTGCACAGGCTAGATGTGGCATCCTACTCCAGCTGCCCTCTGAGAACTCACTCAGAGCCACAAAGTATCGGCCCCGTTGATAGAGGAATAAATAAAGGTTAAAAAAACTTTAGTTAGCAGAACCCACTGCCTTCATGCAATGGGACTGATCCTCCAGGCAAGCATCAATTCCTCAGGGGAAGGCAACTCTTAGAACATGTGCTCTTAAGGGAGTGACCCGCCCAAAGCTCCAGAATACCTCAAGAAGCTGGTTTAGGTCTTACATACACCCCTCTTTGCACAAGACCCACAAAGGGCTTCTTGTACTTTGCAACCAATTGCTGAAGTTTCAAGTTAGGATTTAATATACCCCTGCACCTCCCATACTCTCCCTGCAGCTCAAACCCCTTATCTTCCTGGAGTGGCTTTTGTCTTGGGAGTTTGGTTGGTCTTCTGTGCTGTAGCCAGAGAAGATATGGCGTCTAGGGTGCACACTGACTTCTGCCAAGCTCAAACTTGCTCAGGGTTCAGGACTGCCCACTTGCTCTTTGCCATGGGCTCACACTTGGCAAGGGGGCTTGGACCACCCCCACCCTCCCTCTTGGGCTTCAACCCCTTCCCATGGGACCATGGGAAACTTTATCCCACACAAGTGGCCACCAGAATAGCAGCCTGGTCTTCAACCACAGCCCCTTTGAAGCAGTGCCCAGAAAAATACCGTGCCCTCCAACGGTTCTCAGAACATTTGAGCTTTCAGGTCGAGCCATTTCTGAGAGCAGAACAGCGGGCAGCATCTCAGGGGCTGTCCATAGCATTGGGGTTTTTTTTTCCTCCTAATTGGGATTTTGTTTGCTAGAAAAGCTGAGGGATTCTGGGAGAGGTCTAGGAAGTGAACCACCATTAAGCCAAGGGACCTCCCCTCTGCACACCAGACCTGCAGACTGCGGTTCTATTCCCAGAAAGCACCAGGAGGAGCAGGAGGTATTACTGTGGTTTGAGCATTCAGAAATGTCTGCTCTGTGTCTATAGTGTATTTATACAGTGCAGATATTATGAAACTCTGGTATGACTTTTGCATGCTCTTTGGGTAGCTTCTCAAGTAGTCAGAGCTTCCTCCGGCTTTATCTTCTACATGCCAGCAAGGTAGTAAATAGCTGGTGGAAATAGCCAGGAGGATCCCAATGGAAACAAGTGTGACTGGTCCCAGCCCACCAGCTCACAACTCCCACACCCAGGGCATGATGGACACCCAGGTAGAACAGGGTATGAGAAAAACTCTAAGTGTGTAATATCTAAGACAGTTAATCAGAAACAGCTCTCATGGAGGGTATGAAGGAATGTTCTGAGATCAGCAACAAGGGCCTCTTTAAGTCCCAACTGCTTTAAACAAAATGTAGGTAAAGCCCGCTAACCGCTGCCTCTTCTGGTAATGGTAGGTAATGACAGAATTAGAAAGCCAACTCCCACCGTTTATTTCTTTTTTTTGTTTTGTTTTGTTTTGTTTTTTTTGTTTGTTTGTTTGTTTGTTTGTTTATTTCTGAACCATCTTCCTTGGTTTGGTTAGTGTAATTGAAGAGAAGTGTCAGTGATAGAGGGAAAAGAGTATCTATTCCATAAACATCTGTATAGGACCCACAGAACCTGAACCTCTATGCATTCAGCAGATACCTCCTGATGGCCTATTACACATATGCCAGATACTGTGTCACATGGTGAAATGCAACAAGGAGCTAGACACACCCATACAGATAATATATCTGCTCCTTAAAACTAATTGTAGTATATTTTTTATTGGATACAGAAAAAAAAAGACTCAGGGGAGTTGAGGAACTTGTCAGAGGTCATCAACTAGAAATTAAATACAGATGTGCCCAGCCACAGAGCTCGCCCTTTTTCTATTACTCAACAATTAGCAAACATGGAATCCACAACCAAAAGGTCAGATGCATCAGAACTGAGGAATGAGAGGAGACTGCCAAGGCTGAAGACTCGGGGAAGGGCTTAGGTGGGCCACCCCTGCTGAGAGCTTTCAGGAGGAATCGGCTCCTTCAAACCCATGCAGTGTCTAAAGACTCTACATATTGGATCCAGTTCCCAAAGCTCATGTGGGTTTGTTCTAGGTTCTAGGATGGTTTCTGGTTTTATGGACCATGCGGAGGGTACTTGTTTCCATTAGTCAACAGCACAAATACACTCTGAAAGAGGGCTGAGGTGATAAACTGGACACAAGTCTGACCGAACTTTATTGTGGGACACTAGGGTCCCATAACCTAGAGCAACTGCCTCAGAAAAGGCATCCTATAAACACGAACAACACAGGGCATTGCTCCTTTCTGTAGTTGAAGTCAGTGTTTTGCCTCAGTGAACCTAAGTGACCTGTAGCTTTTGACTCTGCCTCTGCCCAGGAAGTGATGTTATGAAGTGAGCTTAGCTACTTGCAGAAGCACACTTAATCACTGCTTCTAGATGCTCCCAAGGGCAGCGATACAGAGCAAAGAGGAACACATTTCTAATCCTATACTAATATTCTTTTATAATAAGCAACAGGAGTACTGTAGCTGGATACATGTAGCCTAACATGGACACAAAATGTCAGTGCGTCAGCGGAGCCTGTGGGCAACTTTCCCCAATAACGAGAATTCTACTGGCTTTGAGCATGTCACTCACTAACACCATTATCAATTACAACAGGTGCCGATACTTACATGCAGGTACTGCGCATGATCGGTGCTGAGTACTTTATATGGACTGTCCCATTTTGAGCTTCATTAAGACCTACCTCATAGAGTAACTGTTGACTTAGCACCATCTGATAGCATTGCAGCTTGTGGGAGTAAGTGATTTTTCCCAAGATCATGGAATGAGGAATTGGGAAATCCAGCATGTCCGTCCAGGTGGCCTGACTCTAAAGCCCCTGTCCATCATCATTAGGCCACACTTACTTAACCTTCCAGATGTGCCAGCTTAACCACTGGTGAGTTGGGCACATTTCAATGGATGGACAGGATTTCCAGGATCATTGAGAATAACTTGCTTTAACTTTCCTGCCATGACAATCCTAGAGTTAGTTTGTACTGTGTGGGGCACTGTGACCTAAGCCAGGCTTTCCTGTTTTTTAACTATTGTATCATCTCTCTGTGTGGTGACCTTCTTCTAATTAGCTGACGTGGTGGGCATACACACATCAGAAGAGTGCTTACATTTTCCGTAAGTCATTGTCAGGATAGACATCGTCACAGGTTCTGAGGGTCCCTTGTTTGCCTCTGGCCCTCATTCCCTGTCTCCCCACCACTCTCTCCTTGTTTGCATCCTTCAGCTCTAGTTGCCATGGTAAGAGATGAATGCAGATCTCCCAGGAAGATGGCCTGGGAGGGGGAGGCAGATCCACCAAGGTACAAAGTGGACAAAGGTCAAAGCTTCCCTATTCAGGGTGATTTTTACTTATGGCCATTCAACCTAACACATCTCCCTTGGCTACTTAGAATCTTGAGGGTGGACAATTTGTTATGAGGGTAGATATTAGGTGTTACCGCAGCAAAATTGAATAATCATCATTATCATCATTACAACCATCATCATCATCATCATCTAGTGTTTTCAAAACAGATTCTGCTTCCCAACTTCTGGTGTGATTTACTGAGTCTTCCTGTTACTGCTGCAGGATCTGAGGATAGGAGGGAGAACCTTACTATACAACAAGCACTGGGTGGCAGGAAGAACCCTGGGGTAGGAGCACTTGGGAACTAAGTCTTCCATTCACTTTCTTTGTCTTCCATTCATTTTCTGTGTGAGTTTTGCCTATGTTGACAGACCCCTCCATCCTGCGTGAAAATCATGTTGGAAAGCTACTGCCCCTCACTCTCTCGGGGCCTTGCCTAGTTTATTAGCCCTTTGTATTTCTCATTTAGGCATTTTTCCCCCCACAGTTAGACTTTCTTCTCATCAGTCATCGTCCACTGTCATGTATTCTGTCCTCTGGAGAACCATACTCCTGAGCATCGACGTCACTGCGGTGTGCCTGGCCCTGTCTTAAGGGTCCTTCTCGGCCTATTCCCCACCTCCATGGTTTGAATGTATGTAGACTTGGGGTAGGAGTGAGAAGGGAGTGGCCCTAATCAGCTCCCTGGGGCCTTCTGCCACTCAAAGTGGCAGAGACCATTTGGTAATGAGAAGTAAGGCCCCGTGCAGACTGGCCGGGGTGCTGCCAGGAGCTTGGCTGAAAAGGACTCACTCTGAGTGGAGCGATGCTAAAAACTCATGTCTCCTCTGGGTCCTTCTGCTTACCTCATGGACAGGGACACCATTACCCATCACTGCCCCCCACACACAAATAACACAACATGGGTGACTTATCTGCCATGTTCCTTGAGCCCTCTCAGATAAAGCTGCTCTGAAAGCAAGCTGGCTCCCTTCACCACAGCCTCGGCCCCTAGAGGGACAGTGGAGGCACCAGAGTCACATGGATCTCAGTTTTCCTTCCCAAGAACCTGGACCTGACTTACTCGCATCCTTGCCATAGATGTTTCTATTTATGAAATACAAGGGAGATTAAATTGGTCTTTTAAATTGGTCTCACGTTGGGGATTATTTTTTCTTCATTTCCCTTGTTTTCCCCACCCCCTATGCCCTTGGCTGGATTTCTTTCTTTCTTTCATTTTTTTTTTTAAAGAGCAAAACATAAACAAAACACTGTCCAGGCTGTGGGTAGCAGCTCACAATGTTCTAACTGGATTCTCTCTACACCAGCGGAGCACATCAGCAGGATCCACAGGAAACACCTTGCAGAGTCTGCTAGGAAAGCTGGAACAGAGGATAGCTATGCATTGGGGGGCAGAGGGGATCCTGGGCCTGGCTGACTCCACAGGCTGGGCACAGGAAACAGAAGCAGGATTCCCAGCCCTGGGAGACACAGATGGGGCTGGGGGGTGGGGGGCAGCTGTCTCTGGTGTTTTCCAGTGGAAAGCCCTTAAATTTGCTTTATCTATTTCCAATTATTTATAGCTAATTGCAGTAAGAGGACTGAGAGAAAGAGAGACAGAGACAGAGGCAGATGGACAGAGAGAGATACAGAGACAGAGAGACAGAGAAGAAGAAGAAAGAAGAACAGGAGGAAAATTGGTAGCTTCTAGGCATCTCCTTTTGGAGATTTAGCAGCCACTCTTATTGTGCGAGGTGCGTGCCTTGTTGAGGTCAAGTATATAAGGACTTAGGGGTAACCTAAAACTGGGGGGTTGAATTTGTATTACAACATGTATGACTATTCTGTCTCTCTCTGTCTCTGTTTCTCTCTCTCTCTGTGTCTGTTTCTCTCTATCTCTGTCTCTCTGTCTCTCTCTGTCTCTCTCTGTCTCTCTGTCTCTGTCTCTGTCTCTGTCTCTGTCTCTCTCTCTCTCTCTCTCTGTGTGTGTGTGTGTGTGTGTGTGTGTGTGTGTATTAATGGGAATTCAATCTAGGACCTTGCCCATGCTAGGCAAATTCTTTACCATTAGGCTGTATCTCCAGCCCTTTAAAAAAAATCATTTCAAGATCAGGCCCTGTCATATAGCCTCAATTGGCCTTGAACTTATATTCTGCTTGCTTTCACTTCTCAAGTAGCTATGACTATGGATCATCTCTCGAGCAATCCATCTTACCCTTTGAGTACCGAAAATGGAGAAGATGGGAGCGGGTGCAGAGATCAACAGCCAGACATTAATATGAAGAGAGTCTAAATTGGAGTTCTCCATCAGGTCCCTCTCCCCCAGGGATCAGATAAAACCCCATGAAGAGGGAAGAAAAGACTATAGGAGTCAGAGAGTGTGGAGAACACAGGGGAACATATCAGGGCTCGCATGGGCTCACAGAAACTGAAGTAGCAAACACTGGGTCCTCATAGATCTGCACCAAGTCCTCTGCTTATGTCATGACTGTTAGCTTAGTGGTTCTGTGGGACTCGTGACTGTGGGAGTGGATACATCTCTGACCCTTCTGCCTGTTTTGGGGACTCTTTTCCTCCCATTGGCTTGCCTTGTCCAGCTTCCGTAGGAGGTCATTTGCCTTGTCTCACTGTATCTTGTTTTGTTCTGTTTGGTTCTTGGAGGTTTGTTCTTTTCTGAAGAGTAATGAGGGAGGGGGGGCTCTGGGGGAGAAGGAAGATTGAGCGAGGATGGGGAGACAGGGGAGCTGAGAGGAGTGAAGGGAGGAGAAGCTGTGGTTGGGATGTACTGTATGAGAGAAGAATCTATTTTCAATTGAAAAAATACAATTAAAGAAAGAAAATGGAGATGCAAAAATCACACCTTATAGGGGTGTGAGTACTGAGATATAGGTCATAGGGGAGACAGCAACATTAATTACTTTGGAAGAGTCTCCCTTCCCAAGGCCATGCAGAAGCCAGAGAAGCAGTAAGCATGTGAACCAATACATTCTAAGAAAAGAGAAAAGAAAATGGAGAGAGCTAGCTCAGCCCCATATGGGTATTGCAGGCTCACAGCCTGGCTGCCAACTTTTCCCCTCGTGGAATGGCGGCTGCCCCACTTACTCTTGGCCAGCACATTTTGATTTCAGATCAGGTAGAAGCTTGGGACATTGGCTGGTATCTGTCCAAGGGGACAGTACAGAAAAGCCCAGCAAGAGAAGGGAGAGGAAACGTGGATACAAATGCTAACTTGTGATTGAAGTCTTCCAGGTGGCATCTGGTTCCTTCCTGGGAGTGGGGAACATTTGGATGGATCCAAAATAGTATGTTAGTGCGTGTACTTAGCCTTTCCAAAATCCTGCCTTCCAACAACATTGTGTGTGGGTGTGGGAAGCCAATCTTGATAATACAAAGTTAGGTTTGAGAGCCATAGCTTGGCAGGCCTGCTTGGGCCAGGGTCAGTGGCCAGAGCCAGGCATTGTTCTGGCTGGAGGAAGGAACAGCCAGTGGCCAGCATTCTGTGGGAGGTGGAGGCCAGACCCAGACCAATTAGGGTCTGATGGAAAGCAGGACCACTCTTTATGAGTCAGGAGGCCAGTGCCCTTGCTGCTATGAAGATGCTGGCTAACAGGAGAATCTGGCACCAGTCATCTCCCAGGATGAGAAGCAAGCCTGCATAGGGGTGCGAGTGAAAAGCTGAAGGCCTGAGGGCTGGGCTGTACCCCAACCCCACTTTATCTTAGTCATAATAGGAGCTGGCTGAGCAAAAAGGGGACATGTTCCTTTGCTTCGTCGACAGGTTGGTAACAGTTACAGGCATTCTTTAGAAAGCAACAGGAAAAGTCATGCTCTGCACCACCAGGCATGGTCATGAAAGGATGCTCAGATCAAAGGTAGCACCAATTTAGTGTTCAATCCAGTTCCTGCCTCTTGTGCTTAAGCCTGGGGTCAGCTGTGTGACTAGACAGACCTCTAAGTGTTGCCTAGCTGAATTTAGCAGATCCTATTTTGTCCCTGTCCCATTTCAGCAATATACTTGGAGAGGTAGACTGGGTGACATGTGACTTGACAGGTTTCAGTCAAGTCTAAGTCTATTATAAGAAGTGAACTGATAGTCTTCTTCAGCCCTCAAGGATACCCCTGGAGCAGTGGGAAGGTAAAGGCCAATTGCCCCTGAGATGCTGTTTTTATCCTTCCTGACTCCAAGCGGAATGGACAAGTGTGAATTTCTTCAAGGGACTGATTTCTTCATGATGTTCAATGTCACTCAGTGCTGGCACCACTCCCCTTTGCTGAAGCCAGCACTGAATCTAGTATTCAGGTGCACCCAACATGAAGAATAAAAGTGTAGCATGAAGGGAGGATGTTATTTCTTCCAGGTCCGGCCCAACAAAGAGCATGGAGCAGGTAGACCAGAACTCCCAGATTGAAGTGAGGAAATCTTGATTCTACTGCCTGGACTTCAAATTCTTGGTGACACCATGGACAAGTCACTTCTCATCCCTGCTTCCTCAATGAATTGAGGAATGATTGAACAAGTAGTTTTAAAGGCTATAAGTTGAAATGTTATTGATTGTGGTATAGAAAACTCCCCAAGAGGAACAGAATTAATTTTTGGCCCTTCCTCCCTAGGTGCATGCAGCTTAGCAAGTGGCAAAATTAATGACTGCTTTCTGATGCAGCAGCCAACAGGTGGCAGAATCTCCCAGTGTCTGTATGGGATGTCTGAACCATCTGTCTCCCATCAACAAAGCTTGCTGGCTGGAATGTGATCTGCCCTAAATGGCCCTGTTAGAATTCCTCTGCTGGGGCTTTACCCACTCAAATACTGAAGCACAGAGCTAAGTCTGAGCCTGGCTCTATGCCCCTCCCCTGCTGAGGACCCAAGACAAGACACTTGATCCATCTGAGTCCCAGCTCCCTCGCCCCAGCTATCATTATTTCATGCATTTTAGTCAGCATTAGCCTTCCAGGAATCTTCTAAGAAGTGAGATCCCTACATTCCTGGGACTTGCTATGGTAGAAGAGACAGAACAAGCAAACATATGTTCAAAACAATACCAGGTTCTGGAGGGAGGGCATAGAGAATGGTTGGAGTAGACAAGGCTCCTTCATGAGAAAGGAGCCAGGGAGACGGAGGTCAGATCCCATAGAACCTTCTAGAACTTGTTAAGGAGTTGAAAAGCCATGGGAGAGCTTTGAACAAGCCATTGCTGGCACGTGACTGACATTTCAATACCTTGCTCTGGCTACTTTTTGGAGAATAGATTGTAGGGGGCTGGAGTGAAAGCAAAGAAATTAATGGCCATCATCTCTACCCTTTCCCTCCTCGCCGTCTAAGGTCACTATAAACCTCACAGGAGATTTCTCCTAACTCCCAGAAAAGCACAGAGGCATAGGCAGGGTACAGATGGTCACATGTTGGATAATCTGTTTGTGCAAGTAGGAGCTTGCAGGGCCTGGCACCAGGCTAGTGAGAGCCATGTTCCTGTATGGACGGATTTCAAGGAAAGAGGGTAGGGTGGCAGACTCTGCCTGCCTGATGCAGCTGTCCGGTCCAGATGAATCCACATATTTAAACAGGGAGCTTTGGGTGAGGCCGCGCCTGGACCTGCTTTTGCTGGTGGTGCTGGATTGGAGTAAGATAACACCCAGCAATGTGGCGAGGCTGATGCCAAGGAGAAACCATTTGCTAAGTGCCTGGCACATGCTTGCTTCCCCAGCTGCCCCCACCCCCCGCCAGAGCTAGGAAGAAAGCACAGGGGGCTAGAGATCAGGTTAGCTAGGGGTCTGCAATTTCAGAGTCCTACTCTCTATAAAGTGAATTACCTAGAAACCCCCAGCACCCTTAAGGGAGTGTGGCCCAGATCGTGGTTTCCAGGCTTGTCTTGTCACTGGGGTATGGAGTGCTGGCCTGTAGACTGGAGCCTTGGATTCACAACTGTACCTCTAGGCTCCACACCTCCTGAGTGACAGGCTGGGGTTTAGGGACAGACACCTTGGTACTTAGTAAATATTTGCAGAACCTAGCACGATCTAGAAGTTTCAGAGGCGGGCAGATTTCTGAGTTCAAGGCCAGCCTGGTCTACAGAGTGAGTTCCAGGACAGCCAGGGCTATATAGAAAAGCCCTGTCTCTACCCCTCCCCCCAATAAAAAACAAACAAAACTAAAATACTGTATTATCTAAGATTCCAAAAGACAGTAATTAATCAGGTGACCTGTATGTATGCACTGGCTTAAATGAAACAAAAAGATAACCGTATATTTCTCAGGATTTAAATCACCTGTTATCTCTGCAACATAGATCCTGAGATTCACCATTTTACAAAATAAAGTGAAGGTATCTGTTTTTTCTGCTCTGGTCACGGATCCACACTCTCCGGCCAGCTTTCCAGCCTGCCTCGTCTTTTCTTGTATTGTTTCTTTTGTATGAGGACACAACTATGCAGAAGGCCAGCAGAATGAAAATGGCATGCCTCGATTTGGCATTTTCAGGGTACCTTCAAGACTGTGTTCTAGACTGACCCAACAATCCTGCACACACACAGACATGGTTTCACCTCCGGAATCACACAGAATCCATTTGTTGGTGATCCGTGCTCTTCCATTCCAAACACATTCATTCATACGATCCAAGCCCAAGAGCCTCTTGGAAGGTTTTGTAAAGATCTGTGATAAACATCTTGTATGTTAATGTCTGTGTATACTCATGAATATCCATACATAAATGTTTACAGGCTTGTGCACATATTTATGTACACTGGCATCTTAGTTGATTGTTTTACCTGGACCTAGAAGTTATCTCCTATCTTTAAACACATCATTAATAGTCCCTGAATCCAAGTCAGTGGGTCCTTGGCTCACATCAGCTGATGCCCCTGCTTGGGATTCCCAGGTACACTTGCTCCAATCAGGGGTCAGTGGGTTCTCTGTAGACATCTCAGGGTGCCATGTAGCTAAAAGAGCATTTGACACAACTCCTCAGATTCCATGAGCTCACACTTGCCTCCAAAGTCCCCCTACCAGCAGCCTCTGTCTCTCTCCCACAGATGCCAGCTGGTGACAAGCCTGAAGGAAAGCCTGTCTGTTTGCTATTCCTTGTGGATCTTGCAAGACCCCCTTGGTTATTTCAAAGTTGGAGGCAAGGTCCCAGACAGATTAGAGGCCACCAGGAGCCTATTCATTTAGGTCACAAAGTCACAGCATGAGGCCACCTTCCCAAACAAAGTTCCTTTCTGCCTTCCTGATCCTCTCAGCTCATAAAAACCAGTTTTAGTATGCTGGGTGCACAGGAGACATCCCTTTCAGAGAGAAGGCAAGCTGCCCTCTCTTCTCTTTGCTCAATCACAAAGGCAACTGCCTGAAACATTGGTCCTTAAGTGGGAATGGAGGAAATGGATGTGGGTGTCTCTTGTGAAGGAGGCCATGCTAATACTCTATTCAGCCGATGAAAGCAGACCTTCTGTCCTACATGCCCCTGACCAATCTGAACTCAGCTATTCCTAAGAATATTCGTATTATAATACATGCTGTGTATTGTGTAATACACATGTATATATGCATATATCCTCCATTTTAAAGATCAGTTTTCCCCAGCCTGTGAGTCCCAGGTATGCTTGCTCTAATCAGGGGTCTAGTGATGGCTGAGATAAGGTGAGTTCTTGATCCAGCACAAAGCTGTCTTGCAATGGTACCCTTTCTGTTTACTCCCCCTACACTCAACTGCTTAATTTAAGCTGCTCAACAACACACACACACACACACACACACACACACACACACACACACACACATATGCAAGAGTGACCTTCACCTGTACAGGTGTGGAGGTAGGACTCTTGGAGTGGAGTGAATTGCCCAAAATGCCAGTGACAGGGGAGGAGGAGGGGGGATAGGATTCTATAAGGACCAAGTCTTTTCACTCTGAATACAGAGTACCCTCCCAGCCCCCAGGTGGCCTCTCACTAGCCCTTTGAGAGCTTGCCAAGTTTTCTCTGGCCCTAGCCAGTCACCATACTGTCTGCCCAGAACCCAACCCCCCAGGGTTCCTTTTTTTTTTTTTTTGAGATACTCCCCTCCTCCACCAGCTGCCCCTCCTGGCAGGTATTCACCCTTCCCCAGGACTAACCCCCTCTAGGTCCCGTCCAGCTTTAGACCAGTTCACAGGACCCTGGATACTTCTAGACTTAGACAGGGAGGGCACTCAAAAGCCCGATTTCCCTGACTGTCTTTGGCAAACTCCTAGTCACAGAGCTGGCCCATTTAGGAGAGAAACAGAGGAAACCTGCCTGTCTGCCCACTCCCCTCCAACCCTACAGGAACATCCCATTTGGAAATCCCAGGGGTCCATCCAATGGCAGGTACCTCAGAGAAAGCCACACAATCTCCAGGTCTACAGAGTAATCATGGCTCTCAGGAAACGTGGCACAAAATCTGAGAGTCCCCCAGGGCCTATAAAGAGTACCCCAAGAAGAAGCAGGCTGTGCTGGATTCCACCGACCATAGAGCCCTCTACCTACGTGCAGAGGATCTACGGAGCAAACATCCCTTCTATTGTTCTTTTATCTGATAATAAAAGGGACGTGTCATGGCTGTGAAATGTCATTTTCTGGAACATACAGGCCAAATGACAATCATCCCAAACTACACACCCTATGAATTAACAGCACTGATATTTTGGAAGATAGACATCCTTACTTTTCTCTAAGCATCTATATACCCACACTCCTGCCTTTTATTATTATAAAAAAAACAAGGTACTATTACTCAAAAATGGCCCATATTCATAAACAAAGAAACTACATCAAGCTACTTTATGCTCCTTGGCAGGCCACTATGTTAATAACTTTTAATTATAATTTATATATAATATTTACATAACTATAAAATATTTTATGAATAAGTTAATAATATTTAATAATAATATTTAAGAAATATCTCTGTAGGAGACATTTAGGCATCGCCCAGTTATTTCTTTGGACCAAAATTCTAAAAACACAATTGTTTGTTAAATGGCGTGCACACTTTGGGAGCCCTGGATGCATAGTATCAGGATGACTTTCCCAGTGGGGATAATGCTTTTCTCATCAGTGGCCTGTGAAGGGGAGACCCATATCCGTGGATTCCCCATACAGCTCTGCCAAGTCCAGGGGCATCATCTGGAAATCCCCGAAGCAATCAGCACCTGTAATGGGCCATCTGCTGGGAAGCAGGAAGGAGGGTGGGCAGATGGCGGTGGGGCGGGGGGGGGGGGATCTAGCTTAGTTTTGTTTTTGTTTTTTTTTTCCTTTTGCTGGTGCAGAAGTAGGCAGGAAAAGATAGGATGAATCAAGAGCCACTTAAGGCTCTTCTCTATGGGTCCCTTAAAGTGTCTCTCCAACCGACGTGGGCTGGGTGGTGTGATATGCTGGAAAGAGGCACTATATGGAATAGTTGTAAATGTCCAGGAAGGAATCTAACCACAGGACGCTGCCTCCTTCCCTCCCCATGTAGCTAGTGACCCCAGGAAAGAGTTTGCCACCTCTGGGCTTGCGTTTCCCTTGAGAATTTCTTGTTTCTGTGACTTCAGAGCCAGGCCTGATCCCAAAGCACTGAATCTTACATTCGGTGCCCACCATTTGCCTGGTTTTGATCGTGCCTCTAGAAATGCATTCTTAAAATCTGCCTTCAGCAGGGTGATGCCAAGCCTTCAGTAACTTCCCTTAGTACCAGCAATGCACTAAGAAGGCTGTGGGCTAGGAGGAAGTCAAGGACACACTTCTCAGATGCAGCTTCAGCTCAGCATTTATGGAGCTCCCCCCCCCCCCATGGCTGCCATCTCTCACCTACCTTCCCACCAGCCAGTCCTGAATTAAAAACGGGACCCTGCCTATATTGTTGTCACTGGCAGAACCAAAGGCTCAGATTCGCACTTTAGTCTCCTGATGATAAAAGGCAGAGTTGGGGTTCAATCTCAAATGTCCTTCATTCTCAGTTCATCTTCCTGCATCCCTTAGTGAATCACTAGGCAGAACTCTTCATCATTACTATTATTAATGCCTACTGAGAGTACATGTGAACTGACTTGGTGGCATTTCTATACATGCCTGCATATGCAGTGGGAAGATCCTGAGTTCAGAGCAGGATGTGTTCTAGGGCAGAGATATGTTGAAAAGGACATGGTACTACCTGGATTTCTTAGATCGGTCATAGTTAGCTCGGGAACTTTGAAGGTGATTAACATCTTCCTCCCTAACCTTTATCGCCTATGAAATCAGCACTGACAACCCGAATTAGCAGGATTTGACTTGTCCACACAATAATCATACTCAGCGGTCATCTTCCTTCTACTTCCAAGAACCAGTATCTGTGGGCATGGACTTCCCATAAGTAAGCAAGACTCTGGAATCCTCAGAACATGTCCCAAGCCCTGGACCTCTCCTGAGATTCAGGTGCTCCATGGCTCCTGGAAGTAGCCAGGTTCTGGTGATATCCTCTGAGCTTTCTGTAGTGAGGAAGGGGGTGTATTGTGGAAGCTAGAAATTCCAGGTGGGAGTTGAGAAATTTCAAGCTGACCTTGGATATTTGCCCCCCCCACACACACACACACATACAAACAGGCAAATCAGACCAATTGCAACCTGTATATCACATACCACACGAAAGATGCTTTCGGGGCCCTGATTTCTCTGGGACTTGGTGGTGTGTGGGGAGGGTAGAATCGAGCTGATGGTATTCCTAGAAAACCACGTGGGAAGAGAAGAGAAATTCTGCAAAAAATAATCATGGTGGCCCACAGTTCCCTTGGGCCATGAACAGAAGTGGAAATCAGGCAGAAAGTGCTATATAAGAAAGTCAATGCCTTCTCTCACACAGAAACTTTGTGTGTGCTGCATGTTTGGAAACCAGAAACTGTAGAGGAAGATGGCCAGACCTACACCAAGTAGGGAGACAGCTTGAACCCCTAAAAGGTAGGGTGATAGCAATATGTTCATTAAAGACGTCAGTGCTCTGCCTATGTCTGGAACGTAAGAGGTAATCAGAAAATCTTCATTCACATATTATTAGGGCCTTTGACACATAAACCCAGCCAAATGGGTGGCATCTGGACTAGAGACGGTCCCCTCTCATTTAGTAGTCAGAAGACTGACAAAGTGCCAGAAGTGGCTGAGGTAGAAGATGGGAAGTTAGACACTGCTTCTGCACGTGTGGCCTCACACAGGAGACCAGGCTAGGGTGGGGGCAGAAGCCCTCCGCTCCTGACAAGTCTGGCACGCTGTCCTGTGTGTCCTGAGATGCCTCCTCTTTAAGCCTCTTTCCAGCTCTTTGGCCGGGAGACCTGCAGCAAGCACAGGGGCAGCTCCTTGCCTGTGTAACCCAGCACCAGCCCAGAAGGCCAGGCCTCCTCCCGGTGCCAGCAGGGATCATCTCTGCTTTTGCTCCCTCACACAGTAGTGGAAAAAAGTGAGAAAGCAAAATTCCCCCTGAGCAATCTGAAACCCCGTGACCTCCTGACTAAGGAGGCAAGGTTCAGTTCTGCCTTGTCCCCAGTCCCCTCATCTTCACCTGGGTCACCTATACTCAGACCAGAGGCCAGCCTGGGGGTTATTTATAACCCTGTCAGAGGAGGAGGAGACAGGAAATTAGGAATGGGTGAGCAGGGAAGAGAAACATTGTGACAGTGACCCATTGGATTGGAACCTTCGGCCTAACTGCCCCGTGTGTCTGGGCCACATGATAGGGAATTTTTCCTCCCCAGTCCAGGCTAGTTTCATGTGACCTCCGGTGCTACCTGTAGCTCACTTGCCTCTCCCCACCCTATTTCTGTTCTTTGCCATCATCATCATCATCATCATCATGGGTCTGTCTGCCTAGAATGGCTCAGGGATGTTTGCTTCTTCCAGCAAGGTAATGTACAGGAGCTAGGGGCCAGCCAGGAAACCCAGGGCCTGAGAGAAGAAGGGTAGGGGACCCCAGCTCTAGGAGAGTATACAGTGGACAAGCTCTCCGCTGTCTCCAGCTGTTGTAAACTCTGCCCTGCTTCTTTCTTCCCCTGTTGAAAAAGCCAGACTCATAATGGTCAACATTCAGGCGCTCAAGACTTGATATTAACTGCATTAAGATGCCTCTGAGGAGAGGTATCTCATGCAGAGTTACACAGAAGTGGGGACAGAGCCAGGCTTGGAGCACTGACCCCTTTCCAAGAACCAGTATCTGAGGGCATGGACTTCCCATAAGTAAGCAAGACTCTGGAATCCTCCACCCCAGAACATATCCCTATGGATATATCCCTGTGATGCCCTATGGATCCCACAAAATTTCTCAGGGTATAAACATGGATGTAAGTACTCACAGGTTGAAGTGTCCAGCCTTGCTGTGCTCTGAGCCATGTTCATGGTAGCTGAAATCCTAGCAGACCACCTCGAGTTCTCTCAGCCATTGCTTACCAAAACACCAGAGCCACTGCTCAGTCAGCAGGCCCGTTCCCTTCAGGATAACTTCAGGGTAAAGTTAGGCTCCTTTGAGGTTGTTTTATTTTACTTCGGCTGCTGAATCCTCACACAATTATTGCCTAATTCTCCAAGACAAATGTTCTCAAGATTTTAAATGTCCTTGGGGGAAGAAACACAGATCCACTTAAGCCTTCGCACAGCTCAGGAACTCTTGTCTGCGCCTGTCCTCACTGCTTACCGAGATAATCTACAAGAAATGTTGGATTTCTACCACGAAGGCCGCCTCCGCTCCTCTGAGGCAGACAGTGAGGCAGCTTCAGGAAGGGTCCTAGAGCTACAGAGGCTGCTCCAGGCCTGATGGGAAAGTAGGAAGTTACATGGAACTGGAGTCTGCCAACTGCTCTTAGAACAGCAAAAGTCTTTGGAGGAGCAGGGACCTTAGAAACCTTACTATGTAGCCCAGGCTGGCCTGCAACTCACGGTGTAGCTCAAGCTAGACCCTAGAATTCACAGTCTTCCTTCCTCTTCCTCCTGAGTGCTAGGATTGCAGGTGTGTGCCACCACTCAGAGCCCAAAGTTTTAAGGACCCCCAGGAAGCCATTCTCATGTTTTCAACGTTGAAGGGTAGCTGGAAGCATGGTAGAAGCAATATCTAAAGCACATGGAACATGTCTTACCTGTTGTCTGAAATATAAGCTGTTAAGAAAAAAAATTAAGTAGTCGACGTAATGACAGCTAAAGTTGGTAAATGAAGTTGGTTAGCAAAGAGCTCCGGCCTTCTTGGAACTCGGATGAGCCTGGGCAGACGTTCTTTGTACACAGAGCACCATCTTCCTGGCACCATAGCTGTACAATGACTCTGTTTCAGTATTTTGAGTGTTCCTGTAGTTCACCCACATTTATTGAGCAGCTACTAAGTATTATGGCTTGTGGTCAGGAGTACCGAGCGATTTCCAGGCAGCAGGGCTATTCTTAGCTTTCTGATGTCTATTTAAGGAGTGTTAATCCATTTCACCTCCCCCTCTGCAATTAGACGCATACCTCCTTCCAACCTTATATGCTGAGCTCACCCAACCGCCCCAGCTGCGCAGGCAGGATAGACAAGTGTGCTTCCCACTCGGCTGGCCTTGGCTCAGCATTTAGGCTTCCTGAGCCCGAGTAGCCTGGGAATTGGCCAAGCCTGGTGAGAAGTGTTTGCTTTGCCTGGACCCTTCAAGAAGTTTTGGAGGTCAGAATCCACCACCTGTTTTTCTCAACCCTAGAGCACAGCGGGGCAGAAAATGTGTGAACCAAGAACAGGGTGGCCAGAGTATGGAGTGGGTAGCTAAGAGCTCAGGCTATGAGGTAGACATCCCCATTCAGACATCCACACCTAGCCCTTTGATCTAGACAGCCATGTGACATCATCCAACCTAGACAAAGTGATGCCATCAGTGCTCATCTCCACCTTTCCAAATGTAAAAGCCAAGGTTGACCTGTCAGCCCCGCTTGCCCAAGGAGAAGATAACTTCCTGGAATGCTGGGAGCTGCGGTTCTTGGAAATAACAAGCCACATGTTTTCACTCCCGTAAGCAAGTTTGAAGCGACTAGATCAGATGTGCTTGATTGGATGTAAGCAGAATATACATCAGGATATATGCTTGATCCTGATTGGACCTGATGGGAAATACGGTGAATTATGGATTTTTCCTTTTTAAACCTCTGTGAAACATGACTTGTGACCATTCCCTGGAAACCCAGGGATAGTCCTGGTCAAGGTCCATCTTCCTAGCCGGTATTTAATTAAAGCTTGCTTTAAGTTTGGCTCAGAGTTGTGGAACTGGTTTTTCTCTCATCATTTTCAGAACTAACAAAAGTACCTAGCAAGCCCCTTCCGGCCTCAGTCTTTCCACCTATAATGTGGGATGACAACCACAACAATATTAGTTCCAAGCATGTAAGCTTATAGCCAATAATAGAATTTCTATGCATAAAGATATAAAGCTATTAGAACAGCTGTAGCCTTGATACCTAACCCTTCTGGATGTCAATGTTCTCATCTGCAGCACAGCAATAAAAGCCCCAACTTCTTTGGGTGGTAATAAGAGTTAGAAGTGATAAGCTATGAGTAGATGTTGGCCTCTAATATTATTAATAATAACACATTAATAATATTAACATATTAATATTGTCAAATATTATTCTTATCCAGATATATCTCTAAAGCCAAATTGTCCCACCTCTGTTGACCTAGTTTCCCATTAGTCAAATGAGAAGACTGAGTCAGATAGCTTCTACAAGGTCAGATAGGACATGAGCTTCCCACCTGGGACTTCACAGCCTGAAGTCTCTTATGGCCAAATTGAGCCAGTAGCTTCTGAGCTGTGGTTAGCCCAAATGTATCCCCATCTTCCCCAAACCCCTGAAGGCAAGCTGCTAAATACAGAGGGTAGTGAGAAAAGATGCCTCATATTCAAACAGGATTTTGACTTGGACTTTCCTTAGTGGCATGACATGGTGGCCCTTAGCAATGGGTGGACAGTAGGATAACTGATATGCAGCCGCTTATAACTGACGTGCACTGACCACGAAAACACACAATGCGTTTTAAAACCTTCACTGCAAACCTGGAAAAATCTCAAAGGTAATTTAAAATTGATTACGTGGCAAAATGATCATACTTTGGATAATTAGGTAAGTATAGCATTAAGTGAAATTTCTCTTGCTTGCTCCACTTTATGAAGTGACTACTATGAGAGAATTTAAAATGGAATGGGAGGTTCCCCCCCTGCTCCTTCCTCGGGATGGTGCTGGACAAGGATTTCTTCCTGCTTGGGAAGTATTGCTACGGAACTTCTCAGAGTGAGACTCAAAGGAATGTGAACTATTTAGGGTTAAATTTTAAAACAAAATAGGGTGTCAGGTGAGGCATTCAGTTTTAGGAGTCTCTAGGTATCTCCTGTGGCTTAAAGGAGCCTAGATGTGTAAAGCCTGTTAATCTGCCAAACCATCCCTTGATGTTCTTTACCCACTCGGCACCTGAGCTCCAGTGGTCACTTTGGTTTTCATCCATCGTGTGTGTGTGTGTGTGTGTGTGTGTGTGTGTCTTTGTGTATTTGCACGTGAATGTGTGTATGTGTGTGTGGGTCTGTATGTATATGTGTGGGTATGTGTGTTTGTGTATATGTGTCTGTATTTGAATGTGTATATGTATGCATATGTATGTGTGTATGTGTGTTTGTGTGTGTATGTGTGTATATGTATGTGTATGTGTGTGTTTGTATATGTATGTCTGTATATGTGTATGTATATTTGTGTATTTGTGTGTATGTGTATGTATATGTATGTATGTATGTATGTGTATTTGTGTGTGTGTGTGTGTGTGTGTGTGTGTGTGTGTGTGTGTGTGTGTTTGAAGGCCAGAAGTAAATGTTCGGTATCTTCCTCAATCGCTCCCCACCTTATTTTTTGAGACAAGTTCTCTTACTCAACCTGGAGCTCAACGGTTAGTCTACACTGGCTTATCAGCAAGCCTCAGGCATTCTTTTGTACTCTGTGTTAGGTCTGTGGTTTTAGGATCACACCATATACCGTTTGTTTGTTCGTTTGTTTGTTTATTTGTTTGTTTGTAATGTGGGTACTGGAATCTGTGCTTTCAAGCACTTTTCTGACCCGAGCCATCGCCCAGCCTCTCTTGCTGTGTTTTCCAAGTTGATCACTGCTGTTTAATACAGCAGCTGTTTCTCACTGAGCTGGCTAATGCCCAGCATGGCAAAAACCGATACTATCTCTTCTCCCCACCACTCCCAAGCTAAGGACACTATTGCCTAGAAAGACTGGATGCTGTCTCTTTCAAACATCCTCATTCATTCACAATGCCTTTACTATGTGCATATTAACATCAGACCAGTGAGTAAGATCCAGTTCCCATATAAGGGAGGCAATAAGACTATGTCGTAATCACGAGGGTTGGTATTTACCAAGCCCTTACTACAGGCTAAGCAGCGAGCCAAGACAGTTGTTTCCATGATCTCAGTGAATTCCCTCCACAGCCCTGTGAAGCGAAAGGTCTTCTTGTACATGCAGGGTAACAGAGAGGAAAAGCAAGAATGAGATGGGCTGGCTTGCCCAAGACATGCAACCAGCAAGTAATAAAGTCAAAGTCTGAGGCAAGCTGGTTAACACTACAACCTGAATTCTTCTCCAGCTCAGAAACTGGGAAGAACATGATACCAAGAATGTAGGCTGTGAGGAAATCATTTTGCTTCAAAAAAGCCACTGGCCATATTCATTCTGAGATCTGAGGACTCAAAGGTTACTCAAGGGGTCACCAGACACAAGGTCACAAGAAACCTGTAACCTACACAGCTGAATCAGTGTGTGTGTGTGTGTGTGTGTGTGTGTGTGTGTGTGTGTGTGTGTGTGCTATTTTACATTGTAGTAGCACTTAAAAACTAGTTTCACACTAGCCCGTTAGGGTTTCCAGCTTATTATAAGAACCTAAACATCTGGCCACACTGTTCCCTTACCAAAGGACATGGATTTTTCCAGTTCATCACAATTGCCACCATTTCTATTACTTCCCTGATACCAAGGCGAAGAGGAGGTACTCAAAGCCATCACATAAATATTTGGGGACAAACGTGGGAAACAAGAGACTGGAGACCCTTATATGTTTAGCTGATAGGAGTAATAGTCTCATGTGCTTGATATTAAAAAAAGGAATCCTCCCTTTCTGGCTAGTCCCTGTCAGCATCAGATTTGTGACCTGAACTAATTAATTACAAAGAAACCCAAGCTGGAAGATAATGGGTCAAAGGGGATCTGGAGCCCATAGCCACCTGCCCACCAGAGGCATAGGCTTTTCCCCATCATGTCTATCTATCCAGATCTGTATCTCAGGCAGCCCCTTGGGTGTTGGGCTTCTCACAAATCTCAGCCCTTTGGGTGCCGGTTTGTCCTTATTGGAGAGGAAAGTAGAGTGGGCTTGCTCAATGGTCACATGTTTGGCCTGCAACTTCCAGACTTTCTCTCTTGGAGTAAACAGGCTTGTATGAAATAATGCCATTTTTAATTAAAGGTCTACATCTAAGCTGGTCTTCCAGTGGGAAAGTCTTTTCTGCAACTTAGAAGGCTTCCTACCAAATTGACTAGCAGTCCATGACAGACCCTGAAGTGACCTTGATTATGAATTCTAGCCTTAAGCTAATACTTCAAGGCTGTGGTCTACTGGTAAACCAGATGTGATCCAACAGAAAGTCTGGTGGTCCCATAGATCATTGAGCTCCGCTCATTAGATGTGTTTGTGTAGAATCCTCACTACATTCACAGCCACAGAGATCCTGGTCTGATCTTAACGGACCATATTTCTAATGATGCTTCCTTCAAAGAGTGTTATTGGTGGCACTAGGTGTTCCATCCTGAGCTCCGCTAGATAGCCCTCCCCAAGGAAACCTGACCCAGAATACTGACACATCATAAGAAGTAACATCCATGCACAAAAGAGTAGACACACACAGTCAGTCCTTCACTTCTCCAGGTGAGAGATCAATTCCTGGAGAGGATCATACCACCAAGGTAATTCCAGAGTCAGATGATAAACTTGAGGCAGACCTCAGATCTTATGGCTGGAGACCAGTAATCTCGTCACATCAACACACAGGAACCATTGGCTCTCTAGACCCAAGCTGGGCAGAGACAGGAAGAACTGACTTGTTATCCAAGTTTAATATCACCAGTCTCCAGAACACTCCCTTTATTTACGATAGTATCTCCTACTTCTTTCTACCTATCAGAAGGAAATGTGCTTAGAAGAGTCTAAATGGGGAGGGGCAACCCTTGATCCACGAAGAACATTGGACTTGGTCTTCAGAAGGCATGGAATCTACTCTGCAGTGAAGCTACCCAACCATCCCACCATATCCGTAATTGATAGCTACCCAACCACACCACCACATCAGTTTTGATAGCCATCAAGTGGGAACAATGACCCTCCCACCAACCTGCTTTCTGCATCCTCTTAAGAATGAAAACTACACAATCATGGGATCCACTTAAGAGAGCTTTGTTATCTGCATCCTGGACGAGGCCATGAGAGAAGTGGAGAATACTGAATTTGGGATAGGAGAGAGATAGCAACTATGATGTTAAAACTCGGCTATCTATATGTGACAATGAAAATATTCCATCACCCCCCAGAGTCCCACTTTCCTCAGTAAATATACAGTGAGAATACAGGTATACAGACAGACAGACAGACATATGTGACAATGAAAATATTCCATCACCCCCCAGAGTCCCACTTCCCTCAGTAACTATACAGTGAGAATACAGGTATACAGACAGACAGACAGACAGACAAACAGGCACAGACACACACACACACACACACACACACACACACACACACACACATTTCATCCAACCCATCCTCCCCAGTTTCACAGATGAGGTAACTAGACCACAAGGCGACTCCTTGAAGGATAAAATGTGCATACTTAGCCAAGCAGCTTAGCTCTTGAAACCTTTCCATTACACCTTTTCCCCTTGCCACATCCCCTTGCCCTAGCCTGGGTCTCACAAGGACCTGATATCTGAATCCAACAGACTTCTGTGCAGGTAGCCAGGTTGCCTGCCTGGGACAAGGGTTCCATTCCTGGGAGGACAGAAGCTGTGCAGAAGTTGGGGTGAAGAGAGTAACTTCCCTGTGATATTGAAGATCTGTGCGTCTAGATCTTGCTCTGCTCAGAACTCCCCCTCTCTACCCCTGCCCTGAATCCCCACACCTTCATCCCCTCACCCCATCATCCCAGGGCTATTTGTCACTGACTGGAACTTTACAGTGGCTCTCTGAAGCCAAACCATTTTCTTCTCCTTCACTCTTTCTTCTGCCAGGTGGCACATACCTAGTGATACTGGAAGTCCCTAGTGTCCCAGATATGAATGACGCAGGTAGGTGATAAGAAATATGTGACATTAAATCAGACCTGCATGTTGGGCAGTGCTGTGCAGTGGAGACTACTACTTTGGTGGCAGCCAGGCTATCTTAGTCATACAGAAGACTTCTCCAGGCCCCTCTGCATCTCCAGACACAATTTGTTAATCAAATGAGCCAAAGACCCCTTAGTCCCACCACAATTCGGAGACATCTTGTGGCCTCTTGCCATATGCTAGTTAGCTAGGCCCAAGCGTAGTCTGTTATGCTGATGGTGTTTCATACGAACAACCTGCTAGACCCATGCCACATTCTCAAAGGGTATCCAACGCTCTTCTAACACTTCAGTAGGCTCAGGAGAGTCCCAAGCGTCCTTTGGGCTGCAATCAATCAGCATAGCAGCCAATATGTCCAACTTGAACCTGCTAGCATTTTGGCAATTTTCTGGTTTAAACTGTTTGTTTATAGGACTGAGAATAGATACTCCACACATGAAGCTGTGAAGCAGTACGCACTGAAGAAGTGGATTTTAAAACATTTTTCAGTACCAAGAAAAATGGAGTCAATAAGGGTGAAGATAAAGTTCTGGGCTAGAAATCAGGGATTTTTCGTGTGGCTTGGTTCCATTAAGAGCTCCAAATAACTAACACTATAATGAAATTGAGGACAGCAGGGGCCAGAGAGGCTGTCAAAGGGAATGGTCCCCCGAACGTTCCAACAGTGTGAGTCAGAGACCAATGTGCCAAAGTTGCAAAAGAAGGAGAACCTTCCCTGTTCCAGAGAGCTGTGTTTCTTAGTCTCCAGGAGAAGAGACCCTAAATCTACAGGAGAGAATGATCCTCAGCACAGATATTGGGGATATAGCTTCAGGCTGGGCTGTTTCTTGTGTGATGTTAGGCAGGAAGTTTTCCTTCTTCAACCTGAGACTGCTGAGTGGGTAGCAGCCGGGAAGGAAAGCCTCCACTTTTCAAATAACTGATACACAAGTGAGGAGCTCAGCCCAGTGCCATGTGTTAGTAATTGCAACCTCGATGATAGGTCTGATTAGGAAGGTTCTGTTGTGTTTGTTCCACTGGATGGTGGGGCTAGAATTATCTCAGAAGCAGAGAACCAAACAGGTGCCTCAGCAGGGCTGTGGTTCTCGCTCTGGAATGATGCCCTCTGGGCAGGCCTCATAGAATTTCAGAGGAATTGACTTTTAGTAGAAATGGTGTCCTGCAGGTTTGGAGGTGGGGGGGGGGAACAGAACCAAGTGAGACCCAGAAAATGAGAAGTTCATGAGGATGTATGATGGGAGGACCTAGCATGGGTCAAGAGCCGGTAGTCGGGATGGTGGAGTCATTTCTTAAAGCAGGTTTCCTAATGTCAAGACCCAAGAGTCTTTCTCTACCAGACCCACTCTGTCTCAGCTATGTGCCATGTCCTTGTAGCTGTCTTACTTCTCCATCCAAGTACTATCCAGATGAACAATCAGTGCAGAAAGGAACAAAGGCATCACTCTTCTTGCTGTCACCCTGAGCCCAACTTGGGGGACAAAAGTCTATGTCCCAATTTCACACATGCACTTTTGAACCTGAGTTCATGCAAAAACCAAAGTCCAAACGAGTTTCGAGTCATGAAAAGCGCACTACGTATTATAAAAGCAAAAGCCTACAGCCATCTCTACCTAAAGTAGCCCAGCCACGAGTCAAGAGCTGTGGCTGTCCTACCACTTAAGACCTTCTCTTGGTATAAAAATGATCCCATTAACTTGGCCTAAGTGGCCTTAATTTGGTTCGCTTTCAAAAGGATAAAAAGGCTGACCAAAAGCAGAAGTCGTCAGAATACCAAGGAAATGTCTAAAATTGTTTTTTTCATTTGAGAGAAGCCTGCATGTATCTGCAACAGGACACTGTGATATTGGCTCCATCTCCCATCCTCCGGTTGCACACCTAAAAAGGACAGAGTCAACATGCAGCTCTAGAGGTGGACTGCAGCAAAGATGAAAATACACAGTGTCCTTCTTTTCCACCAATACTTCCAAATGTACGCTTGCCATAGAGGTTTCTCCATGCACAGAAGCAGAAGATAGTATAGTGACTATGTCTTCCAGCATTCTTAGGAAGGTGAAAGTTGTTAGAAGCATAGCTATCCATAAATAGGGGATATCTAAATAAAATGATGGTAGATCTAAAGGAATATTATATTGTCATAGTAATATCACCACATATAGCAGTCTAAATGTTATATAGTCTAGGGATACATGGGTTTAAATACTAGTCTCTGCTACTTGCCAGTTATAGCACTGAACAACTTAATTTTTCTGAGCTTCAGTTTTTTTCAGTGAAGATGATAATAGTACATCTTCCTCGTAGGACTGTTGAGAGACTTGAATGAACTAATGCATATTAATTATTTGGAATGATGCCTAGCACACAGTAATCATCCTATCTTAAAACTCAGCATTTGGGTTTTAAAAGAATTATCATCCTATGGAATACTGACGGGAGCAAGACTACAAATAACCTACATCTATACGTATATCACTCCCTGGTATACATGATTGAACAGAAACAATACCAAGGGCGTTCCGGTATTCAGTCTTCTAACTTTACAACTTTTTAATGAAGAAAAACTTCTGGAAATGTTCCTCAGATGATGATGTAAGGATGCATGTGGACAATAGAAAGAAGTAGCATTGATTGAAGCAGTGATCCAAAGGGACTTGCTTTTCTTTGATTTTATAGAGGTGGGTAGATGAAGAGATAGGGAGGTGGATATATAAATAGGTGGTTGGGTGGGTGGGTGGATAGATGATAGATAGATAGATAGATAGATAGATAGATAGATAGATAGATGATAGATATGAATGGATAAATGATACATGCACATAAAATAACACATCACTGTAAAACTTTAAGCTTAAAGGCATGAATAGAAAAGGTCTGAAAGGCTACAAATTACTGTGTCCTTTCATAATGAGGAGAGCAAAGGCTGAAGGGACCCAATAAAAGCCTAAACACAAAGCCAACAAGATGCTGGAGTTGGGGAGGGGGAAGGATCTGAGCCCAGCTGTGCCCTTTCCAGGGCTCTTCCACCATCCCACATGGCCTCGAGAGACCACCCAAGAGCTGAATGTGACAAAGGTGGTTAGAAGGGGCCTTCGCATCCGCACAGCACAGGCTAAAGTGTTAAAAAGCCAAAGGGGACTGGAATGGTTTTTGTTTTTCATTAATGAACCTGTTGGAATGTGCCAGTCAGCAGCTGAGCTCAATGGCTCCTGCTGTGCCAGCAGAGCCACAGCCACTTCCCAGCCTTGTTCTAGTCTTGTCTGTCAGGGGACTGGGAAAGGGACAGATCAGTTAGAGGGGCACCTTCTACACCCATGAGGACCCCAGTCTGCAGACTTCCTCCCTGCCTCATGTTCCACTCATCCACCTCCAGCTCAGCACTGGCAGGTGGCTCCCCTGGGAATCCTGTCTCCTACAATTAATCATCCTGCAAGTTTGGATTCTATCAGCATTGCCATTCGCTGGTCTTAGTGACACACCGTTAGTTTCACTTTGACCTAATAATTTTGAGAGTCTTTTCTGGTTTTAGCAGCCAAAGAACATAGCGAATTTCCTTATTTTTTAAATGTTGTTCCATTATAAAACTATAATCAATTCTTCCTCGGTAAACAGGATACTTAATTAAAACTGTTGGCTCCTTTAGCTGCCTTCAAAGGTTGGAGGAAAGCTTTCCTAATCTAGATGAAAATACCATCCGTCCCTTTCATTTGGATTCCAGGTGCAGGTGCCTGCCTTAGGATGTCAGAAGTCAGTGCAAGATGTCAGAAGTCAATGAAAAGTCTCATCATGAAGACTGAATGCATGCCTGGCTACCGCTGGGTGGCCTTGCATGATCTCATTTAGCCTCAGTATTTTCCATCTGAGAAATGGGTGCAATACCACTTAAGGTTGCTGGGGAGTTAAGATAGCATCTCTGACGTGCTTGCACACCCGTGCCAGTCTGAATACTTCCTTCTCTTCTTTCCTCTTGCCTAACAGCAGTCTTCCTCTGGCCAGGATTCTCAAGATACTATTCACATTGGTTCACATGGACATGCACACACATACACACACACACACACACACACACACACACACACACACATCCCATTAGGTGGTTGTTAATTCTCCAAAGTCCCATAATTTCATTTTCTTTGTGTCTGTTTGCTTGTGGGGGTGAGAGGGCATAGATCACGTAAGGCTTTCTTTGCTAAAACCACTTCAGATCTGATGCTGAAGGAACACACCCCTGACAGTGGTCCCTTTTAAAACAACTCAATGATATCAGGGCTACTCTCCAAGGCTGGCAGCTGCTCCTCCCAGGCCCAGGGCTGACACCTCTCCACTCCCTCCATTCCCACCCATGCCACTGCCTAGTTACTCCTTGTGAATGGAGACAGAGAGAAGGGAATTTTCTCTACTACTCCCATCTCTGCCGAAACCACACACACACACACACTACCCCATTCCAGTTTTCAGAATGCTCTGAACAGTTCCCATCCTTTCCTGAACTAAGGTTGCCAGAACAAAGTCTGCCTAGCCAAGGCTGCCTCCTTCATTCCCAGTTCCCTCCCCGCTGCTTCTTCAGTCAAGGTTTTGAAGGAGGTGCAAGGACTAGAAGGAGAAGGCCCCAGGTGAGGCCTTGACTGCTGCCAAGTCTCTTTCTTTGCCCCACAGTGTATCTGATAAGCATCTGTGTAGTTTATTCTTCTAAACACTTTGATAGGGTGCAGGGCCTGCAGTTGCCATAGAAACACCTTTTAACTCCTCCTTATCCAGAAGGTTGTGCCAGTCCCCTGGGCTTTGGAGGAAAAAAAGAGAAAAGAGACACCCATGGATAAAGAGACAGGGAGAGGGAAGGCCATTTTGGTGTGGCGATGGCTAGGCATGCTGTGCCCTTGCCTGGCAGCATGGCATCTGGCCAGGGTGAGAATGCTTGAAGGTTCTGGAAGAGGAAGGAGGCAGACTGGCTTGAGCACACTTAACAGAGCTCCAGTTTCCCGAGGACAGTTGGGAGCCATCTACTGGTGGCAACAGGGTGTCTGCTGCTGTCAGGCAGCAGGTCAACAAGCCAGCAGGCCCACACCCACACCTCCCATTTTTAAAAGCATTATCTCATCTCTGTGCAGTGCACCAAACTGAGGGCTAGCGAGCCTGGATCCCTGCCAGAGCAAGGATCTCTCTCTCTCTCTCTCTCTCTCTCTCTCTCTCTCTCTCTTGCTCCCTCTCTCTCTTCTGGGTTTGACATATTTCTTGGTAATTTAACTTTGTTCTAGGAAGCATATTAAGAGGAAGGAAAAAGAAACCTGTTTCTTGAATAAAGCCATAGAAATTATAAGAAACTTTGTCAGTCCGACCCACAGTAGGACCCTTATGGAAGGCTGATTCCAGGAGCGCCCACTGGGAACATGCTCATGTGGTCAAGGCTGAAACCTCTGATCTCTAGGATAGAGATGAGAACCCTCTCTCCCTATTCACACTATCAAACCAAACTGAACACGCCCCGACCCACTGTGAAGCGGAAAAGAACTTGGGCCATAGATTGCGCACACACACACACACACACACACACACACACACACACACACACACACCCGATTCCTCCACCTGCTAGTTCACCGGCCAGCACCATGCTCTAGGCTGAGCAAAACCAGACAGTGAGAACTAGTTGAGAAAGTCACCGGCTACTGAGAGGAAAGGCTAAGAGGAATCTGGGTGGGGGCCCTCAGGGGAGAAGGGAGAAAACTTTCCCAGCCCTCCAGCAATCCAAAAAAGGATGCTTTCAAGCACTCCATAAAGCCAGGAGTTCTCCCCCAGGGACAGAGAAGGGTGGGTGTCTTCGGATCCCAGGAAACCTTCAAGAAGGGTGACTGCAGGGTCACGCAAACACCCTGGGGTGCCAAGTGGACTGACCTGACCACCAAAACCACCTCCCACATCTCCCCCTAGGCTGGCCTGACCCACCAGCAGTGCCTATCTAACCTTGGTTTTCTTTCTTGCCAGGTCGCCACCCCTTCCCCCCACCCCGCCCTCAACACAACACACTTGTAGAGTAGAATCCCTCACTCAAGACCCAGTGGAAATTTTCCGTCTCCTTTATGACCATACTAAAAACACACACACTCCATTCTTCACCTACTCGACACTGGCCAAGGGCAGCCTCTTGTCCCACCCCTGCCCAGCAAACACAGAGCAGGGACATTGGACCTGAGAGCTTTAAGGAGCTGCAGAAAAGAGTAGCCAGCTTCCACTTCCCCTAGGGCCCTCCAAACACTATGTCCCCAACACTCCTCTGGACAGTGGGTTCTGTTTCTTATCAAGTCCCTCTAATCAGCACAGTCTCTTTGAGACCATCACGGCAAGCGATGAGACCTTTGGCAGCTTTGCTCTTTTGGTGACAAATCGGCTTTCTCCGATAATACTCTCTCCCTCCTCACATACATTCAGGGGAAGAAAAAAAATATCTTCCTGTGAATTTTCACAGCTTTATGGTAAGTGATCCCCCACAGTCACCTCAGGCCAGCTATCAACACTCAGATGCAGTTCTCCCAGGGAGGAGAGCAATCCCACAGTTTTCTCTCTCTTTTTTTTTCCCCATCTCCCCTCCCCCCTTCAGCCACCCAAACTTGGCAGGCAAGAAGCTCCATTAGCACTTGCTGGGAGAGCCTGCAGCTAGGCTGAGTTTCTCAAGGAAAAGAATGAAGTTCAAGGGCGCGGGAGATAAGCAATCTCTGAATGCTAAGAGTTTTCTCTCTCTCGCAACTCCACCCGCACAAACTGCAACTTGTAAAGCGTACTCGAGGTCCCAGAACTTCAGTTAGCGTTCCAACTTTTCAGAACCTCTCTCACCCTCCTCCAGCTCTTTTCCCTTCAAGGCAATGGGGACATTTTTCTAGATATCAAGCAGGGACCTCGTTCACGCTCGCCCGCCAGAGACCACTAGGCCACGGGTTGGGTTCCCTCTGCAGGGCATCTCCCCACACAGAGTCCCCGCCCTGGGAAACTGAGTCTTCCAGAGCACTTACCGATGTCGGAGTTGCAGAAGGCATCCTGGGGATGGCTGGGAGAGCATGTGCACGCTTCCGCGCCCCAGTGCCCAAGGCTCCAGCAGCTCAGGAGCACGACAAGCCCAAGCCAGGGAGTCATGGTAGCTGCTGTGGTCCGCTGCGGGGACTGCCTCTCTTTTCTTCAAAGTTGCCGAGCGCGCTAGCGCTGATGCTACAGTCCGAGCTCACTCGCTGGGTTTAACCGTGCACTGTGCACGGTGGGCAACTCTGAGCCCCGCGGAAGTGCCTTTCAAGTAGCCCGGCGGGACACGACTAAGTGGCCAAGGGTCGCTGGAACACGAGTCCGCGGAGCCAACGAGTGGCCTCCGGGAGAAGGATCGGGAAGCGGAGAAGCGGGAGAAGAAGCTTCTTGGCGCTGGCGGCTGCCCGCTGCCCACTGTGAGCAAGAGTCCAGGGCTGCAGAGTGATATAGGGGCGCGAGGGGACCCAGCCCCTCGGGAGCTCGGGGTCCGCCCCCTCCGACCAATGGCAGCGCCGCATTACCTCATCGGCCCTCCAAAAAGGGGGCGGGGCCGGGGGGCGCGGGGCGACAGGGCGGAGCCGGCCCGGACCGTTCAGATCCTTATAGGGAATAATGCAGTTGTGGGCACGCGAGTGGGTGGGCTGGGCGCGTCCTGGGCCAGTGTGCGCTGCAGCGGCGTCCCACGGCCACTTCGCCCTACGCCCACCGCCCCTCTATGAGCCTTGGATCTAAACAAGGATTCAGTCCTAGCCACCCAGCCTGCCAGCACAATCCCTTCCAAGGGCCCCCAGGTGGCCCGCGCCCTGAAGTCCTTGATCAGGCCTCCTGGAAAAAGTCAAGAAGGAAGCCTCAAAGAAAATTTCACCTTCTTATCTTTCCTAGAGAGAGCAGAGAGTAAGAGGAAACCCCTAGACAGATGGCATCGGCTTCCCTCACCCTCCCACCCCCAACACACACACACACACACACACACACACACACACACACCCCTCTACCTTTGTGGGATGGCTGTGGTAATTGCTACTGGGGGTAAATGGATCTGTGGAATTATTCAACAGACCCTGTTCTGGACATCAAGCAAGCCCTTGCAACCAGGGCGATTGTGTTAGTACGATGGGGCAACTAGAATAGTTGGAGACCTAGGTTAGAATGACTAAGAGGGCGTTTGTTTTCTGTGGGACAGTAAAAGAAGTGACATCATTCCAGAAGCACATCGATCACAAAGGCCTGGGTCTTCTTTGAAGGAAAGAATATAGGGAAAAGGGGAGTATGATAGCTGGTCTCCCTGATGGCAGACAGCAGTCCTTCCTTCAGCAAGGAACTTTTGAGGTAAAGCAATCCATACATGGAATAAAACCAGGTCTTAGAGCAAACCACCTAAGATCATAGATGACTAACTGTCACAGAGGAATATTGGTAATGTTATTACCAACCCATTTTAAGTAACATCTTAATTGGTGTGTGTATGTGTGTACTCACACTGTTGTTGTTCTGTCTTCTTGAGACATAGTCTTACTATGTAGCCCAGGCTGACCTTGAACTCAAGACCTTCCTGTGTCAGGCTTCTAACTGTTACAGATGTATGGCACCGTACCTGGCCTATGCTCTCCGTTTTTAAAAGCCGGATTCCATACTCCATCTCGTGTTTACATATTCCTTCTAGTTGGGGAAAGTGAGAACAGGTGTCCTGTGTACCTTCCAGCTGAACAAGCAGGCCCAGAAAGGGGATGCTCCCACCACACTCTCTCGCTGACTCTTCTTACCAAAAGGGATGCACATTCCCAACTCTGCAGAATCCCTTTGACAGGCAGTGCTCCTTTATAGTACTCTCTCTCCCCTCTCTCCTGCCTTATGCCTTATCTGGTTTTGAAGGAAACCTGTGTTTTAGCTGCAGAATGATGTAAACTTGTAACAAATGAGGAAAATCCAAGGGAACCCCTTGGGTTATCCCCAAGAGAAGAGACTTTTATGGCAGAAGCAGAGGGGAACATGGTAACATTATTTCTGAGTGCACTGCCCTTGTTGAGGTTGTTGTGTGTTGATGCCCCTGTTATTTTGAGACAGGGTATCATTAAGTAGTCCAGGATGACCTTGAACTAACTCTCAATGCCCCTGCCTCAGCCTCCCAAATGCTTCCAAGAATTCCCCACCCAAGTATTGCAGCTATACAGAAGAGAGCCTAGCTCTCACATCTTTCTGTCTTACCCCCACTCAGCTCTGAAGCCCCTCCCTCTCCTTAATTCTGTTTCAGGGTGCTCTGACCTTCCCACTACTCTTCTCACCAGGCTCCGGGAATATGGTTATATTGTTTCCTTTCCTGACTCCCTGAGGCCGCGTATCAGCTATTTGCAGCATTGCTTTTTTAGCCCTAGGAAAGTCCCAAGAAACTTGAGTGTAGATAGTAGCTGGCAGTCAGTCACTTGAGGACCCAGCCATGGGCACTATGGGGCCACTCTGAGGTACTAGGTTGAATGAGGACATACTTGGTGGAATCTGAGAGATTCGCTGAACCTTGCACCGTGCCAGTCATGTGGAAAACTTTAGAAGGGTTTATAGACAAATCCCTTTGGTTTAACATCTTACAGGCTAGAGGCCTCTCTTCTCTGCTTTCCTATTGCAGGGCCATTTTGTCCAAAGTGCCCTTTGTTTTCCTTCAAGAGAAAGCCTTTCTGGAATGCAAGACAATCGCCAGGCAGCTACTTTCTGCTAAGTGTCACAGAGCAGATTCCTCAGAGAGGACATCTGAAGTGTGTTTTGTTCTGGGGGCTACTTCCTTATCTAAGTATGGGTGTCACTTCTGATTATTTTCCCTCCTGAAAGGTGCTGATTTGGATTTATTTCTCCCTTGAATCTTCTGCATTGACTTTGCCCTGAATTTGAAGGCTTCAGGAAATACATAGAGCATTCTGGTCAGGCGTCTTCTCTTCTGCCTAAGCTGAGATGCTCTTCTCTGCGCACCTCTGTAAAGTCAGCTTAGTCATGACCCTAGGAACAAGTCAACGGGGCTCCTTGAGTCCTCATGTAGGTCCTTCCAGCAGGTATGCCTTGAAGCCATCAATCTGGACATTAGGTTGTTCACTGGGCTAATCATGTGTAAAGATTGCTTCTGTTAGTCTATTTAGTGAGCAGGATTGAATGGGCCTGGAGCTTGGGTAAGAATTGGGGATACCAGCTTTGCTGTTCTCTTCTGATGTCTGAGGACAATGACAAATGTATGAAACTGGGGGAGCTGAAAAGGCTTCAACCAATACCTGGCTTGTCCTCAAACCTAACTGACCCACCTAGTCCCTCTGTTGGGACTTTTCTAGGGAAGGTAAGAGCATGTCCACTTCCTATGTATCAAAATTCAGAGGGTAGACCTGTAGGGGGTATTTACTTAGGCATCTGAAGAAGATTCAAAGTTGCTCCGAGACTGTTGATCTTCATAGTCAACACGAGAAAAATAATGTTCAGAAGAAAGAATTCACCTAGTGACCCATACTCAGCTAGAGGCAGAGCCAAGTTCATGTTGTGAATCCTGATTCCTTAACTTCTAGCTGCATCACACTTACAGGCCTAAGTCTTCCAGGCCAGGGCATGTAATAAATATATTCCCAAGTCCCCTAGCTGGCCTATGGAGAGCTATCTGCACTGCCTAAGAGTTCTTGTCTACACTGACCTATCTTCTAGGCTGTATATAGTTCTGTGTTGTATAGTTCTGTGTAACTCAGATGTGACTGCCGGTTTTTCCCTTTCTACTTTATTACATGATACCTTTTGAAAATGTGCCAAGCACATTTTACAAATACATGTGTGAATACCTCCCTTCTGGAGAGGAAAAGCAGGCTGGGATGGAAAGCAAACATATCCAGACCTGAGACCTGTGACAGACATAGCTGCTGGATGGATAGTCACACTTCCAACCCAGTAGACAAGTCACTTCGTGCATCAGTCTCCACGTTTATTGGATAAAAGATCGGACTTTATGATTCCCAGCAATATGTCCCTTGGTGGTAATAATAGTGATGATGATGATAATAATAATAGTAAGTCTACTATTTTATGGGAAATTCTCAAAGTTGAGGTGAATGGCTGTGAAGGAAGCTAAAATTCACTGTGTGAGCAGGTTTGACATCAAACCAGCATGCCTATCCACCCCACTCTCAGCATTTCCTACACTCCCACCCTACTCTGTCTTCCTAGGCACAGGCTTAAAACAAAAGACGCCAGTGCAGACTGTGATGATGAAGGCACAGGAGAGACTTGGGGTCTAGTTTCTGGGGGAGCCTCTTGGTGTTACCAGCCCATCTTTCTGTTTTCTTTTGGATTGGAAGCACGAAAGGGTCCGGAGCTGTGTCTTTTGTGTTCAAAACTTAGTGAACTCTTGCACACTGTTCCAGTCTCAATTTAGATGTTACCTCCTCAGCTTGACCCTTTTCCATCCCCTTCTAGTGGATACCCCACAGCACCTACTTGGGTTCTTTTTCACATGTAGCTGACTCTGATATGTCCGCTCATCTACCTGTTTCCCTTCCTGATGTGTAAGCCCATTGAGGATAGAGCATTGACAGCAAGATTCAGTTCATTAATGGCTGCAGGGACCCAGAAGTCCACACTCTTTCCGAGGCTCAATGGTGGGCTTGAAGGCAGCAGCTCGTCAGAGGGACTCACCGAACCTATCCCTCTGGCTAATGCTAGGGGGCGCCGTAAGCCAGAAAACACCAATTCCCTGAGCCTTCAGGCTGCTGTTCTCACAGGCCCAGAAAGGGACATATCCACACCAGACAACAGGGTGCGGGTGCCTTGAGTGGGTGAAATGAACCCTTCCCGTCTGACGGCCACAAAGTTCTCAGTCAACATCCCATCTGGGTCCGCAGCTGCCTGAGCTCCTCTGCCCCTGGACTGGCAGCATGTCAATCTAAGGGAGAGAGGCTCACTTGGGAAGCGACACACTTGTGAATCACTAATTTGGGGACCACATGGAGGTCTGAGAACACAGCAGAAGGATGGCAGAGTCCCCCTGTTCCAAATGGGGCTCTGGAAGTTCAATCCGGAGAAGGTGCTGACAAGCCTAGGTCAGGACCACTGTCACATAAGGAAGTGCCTCGGCTTCCCTCCCTTCCTGCTCTAGACCCTAACCACAGCGCTTTTCCCCAAACCCACAGTACATGTGAAAGTCATTATATTCAAAATAGCCTTTTCCAAGCAACGGACAGCCTGGTCCGCCCACCACCAGGAGCCCTAGCCAGACCCTCAGCAGAGTCGGTGCCCAACACTGGGCATTTAGGAGCCTAAGAAGGTGGGAGCTTAAGGTTCACTCTGTGCCTGGTACCAGGAGGGAGTAAACACCTTTCCTGGCTTCCATCTGGAACCAATTTCATGGCAGTAAAATTGTAGGGCGTCTCTCGCCCCAGCTCCCCCACCCCCAGCCCTGCCAGGGAAGCGAAGACCCCTCTGTAAGGTCTCCGGCTGTGGTTCACGTGAATGCTGGGGTTTTCGTATTTCTTTCCATAGACAGCTATTCCCAGGAATGTTAAGCCAGAAAACACATGTGTGTGGTAGAGACATTCTGTGTCCTGTGTTTTCTGGGGTGGTGGGAAATGGGAAGTCGAGTTAAATATTCCAATTCTTGGTTTTCTTCTAATGGCTGTATGTTCAGGCAGTCAATTATTTCTGTAAAGGATAATATGAAGTGGGGGGACCAGAACTTCCCCCCTCAAGCCTAGTTTAATGTGTTCCTTATGCCTCTGGGGTTACTGCATTTGGCCTTTAACAATGAGGACGTAGCCCCACCCCCACCCCCACCCCACCCCCAACTCCCCTGTGGCTTTTCTGAAGGTATCAGACTGGCTTCACACAGGGTTGTCTTGGCCAGCCAGCCCTGCTGGGGCTCTGGAAAAGAATAGGATGGACTTGTGGTCAGGCTCCTGCCTGCCACACTGAGCTGGAGATCACATTTCTGCAAAGGTGCTATGAGCTCACCTTGGTGAAGCCTGACACAACTGGAACTGGCTTGTCCTGTGCTGCACTGTCCAAAGGGCATCTGACACTGCAGGTGACCTCCTTCTTGATACCTGGCTGTGGAAGTTCCTCTGCCCCTGGCCTGTCACTTTCTACCTCCTGACAGATACCTTCGGCCTCAGTGGCAGACCTCCAGCTCTTCAGGATTCTGGGCTTGGATCCTTGCTTTTTTCCCTTTTAGCCTCTGCTCTCACCTTGATCCCAGCTTCTCTCCTGGCCTTGACTGGCTAGTGTGCTGTGTGCCCTGAAATAAGATACACAAGGCAGCAGTGTCCCCTCTGGCTTCCTGACCGTCCCTGTCCATCCTCCTGTGACAGTCTTACTTGCAAATCCTATGACATAAGCAGACTTCACTTGCCCTGAAATCACTGTCTTCTTCCTCCTGTCACTTCCAGCATTACTCATTCCCCCCACCCCCCAATGACATCACCTGCCACCATGTCCTAGAGAGCCTTGAACTGGACATCTCTACAAGTCCTCTGTCTTTCCCACTCTCACTCTTTCCACCCTGAATCCAACCTGGAGAATCTCCCCAGACAGTGCCAACAGCACCATAACTGGCCCTGCTGTCCCCAGTCCTCTTCTCCTTTTCTGTCCAGCTCTTCTCTTGTTGCTCACCGTCGTCTCACAGATCAATTCACACTCTGTGGCCCTCTGAACAAAGTCTTAAACTCTGAAGATATACAAGATCCTCTCTGATCTGCTCCCTTCCCAACAGCACCCTGGGCTGCAACTGGAGGTGACACCGTTCATATAGAACATCACGTGACTGTCACCCAGCAGCAGACCCGCACTTAGCGCCACCTAAACCTCTGTTACCTCAGTCCCATCTCGCCCCATTTTATGTCCCCTGCCCTCCCTCCTCCACTCCCATCTGCCAGCAATCAACGAGGACCACCAGCTTTTGAATGTTCTCTGACTCCAGTCTCCCTTTCAGCTGTCCATCTGGGCACCTCTTACGCTCTGCACCCCCTAGTGGTTTTCATGTCTGAATCTTCTGTAGATCCAAGCAAACCTGGGTGCTTTTCAAATGCTAAGTGCAGCACCCGCACACAGTAGACACGTAGCAAATATTGAAGAAAGACTAAGCAAATGAATTGAGGGGGAAGATCCAGTGTGTGCCAATATCCCCATCACTGATCCACCATAAGAAGTTCTAGGATCTCACTCGCTTGAACTTGGATTCTCAGAGAGATTCCCAGCGGTGAGCAGTCTCGTTGGACCAACTCCAAAGGGCCAGCCAGCCAGCCAGCCAGCCCCAGTACCACTGTCCTTGCTCCTGTGAGACAAATGATTGAGAAGTAGGCAGGCCACACATGTTCATGGCATACCTTATTATATTCTGATAGTGGAAGAGTCCTATACCTCCTCACCAGAACACTTTGAGTTGGTGGGTGTGAAATTAGAACAGGGATTGAGGTCATCCCAAGAGGAACTTCTAAGGAAAACACCTTGAAATTTTCTTTTTTTTTTCAACTACATGTTTTTAAAATGGATTGTATGTGTATGCCTGCGTGCCTGTGTGGTGGTCAGAGGACTGGTGGGAGTTGGGCCTCTCTTTCCAACACATGGGTTCTGGTTGTCAAACTCGTGTTGTTAGGCTTCGTGTCAAGCACGTTTACTCTGTAAGTCATCCCAGCAGCCTTTGAATTTTCTTTCTGGTGGAAGCTGTGTCCATTGTCAAAAGCCCATCTCACTGGATGGTGATGATGGCTGAGCTCACAATATCTACTGTGGTCTCTTTGGTCTTCTCAATTCTTTGTTTAAGATTAGTCATGACTTCATCTTTCTCTAGACTTTTTTTTGGCCCCAGAAATATTGCAATTCATTTTTTCTATTGTTTTCAGGTACTTTTGATAGAACAAAACATATGAAACTGAAGCTTCTAGTACAACCTGTTCTAGATAGATAGATAGATAGATAGATAGATAGATAGATAGATAGATAGATAGCTCTTTGAACTTGACTAGTGGACCTTGTGTTTAAGAGCAGTGTCTGTGAAGATATCCTTGATGACAAAAAGTTTGCCCAAGAGGCCATTCACAAAGTATGTGTAGACATGAGGCAGTATTAGTTATAAACTTCTACAAGGGGCTTGTCCTTTGATGTCTTCCTCAGCCTTGCAACCCTAAATAATAGACATTTTGCACGAGAGAAAGTATGTGTGTTGCACACGGTGTGCCGATCCAAGGTTAACAGGAGTTATCTTCCTCTATCCCTCTTCAACTTAGTTTTTGAGACAGTGGCTCTCCTTGAACCTGGAGCTCCCTGATTCAAGTAGGCTGGCCAGCCAGTGAGCTGCAGAGAAGAGATCTGCATATCTCTGTTTCCCCGGCACTGAGATTACAGGCATTGACACACCACCTTTCTTAGATTCCTGCTAGAGCTGTGACTTCAGGTTCTCAAGCTTGCACAGCAACAAGCATCCCCCCCATCACTGTATGTCTGCCTTATAATCGAGGAAACAGAGGCTTAAAGAAGACATCTTGCAGACACTAAATATTGCTTTTCTCTCCTTCATATCCATCTTCTAGGTCTTCTTTCAGACTCTTTCTTTTTATGATTGTTTTTCCTCCTTTCATCTGGCCACCTCTGGTTTATTGGAATACTGAAGAATGGGCCCTAGGGTCCCTGGGCTGTACCTGAGCTGGCTGATATTGGCTCAGTAGAATCCATTGCTATATTTTCCCAGAGTTCTCTGAGTCACTTATAAAGCATGGTCACGATTAAAATTGTAATAGCAAAAATTAACAACCAAGTTAACTTTATTTAAAGCAATGCAAATTAACACCAAACTTCATCATTTCCTAATCACATATACTCTTCAACTTAGAATGAGGATATATCCAAATCAACTCATCATTGGTTTAAAATATCATGATCTCAACGGCATGTAATATACTTGACCAGCTAAACACTGGAGCTGAGCCACAGACATGCTGCAAAGTGTCTCTGACTCACTGTTATGAAGGAGACCTATTGGGGTTTGTGCTAACTGCCATTGTCCAGCGTATCAGGAGAGATTTATAGTAGCTTCAGTAGCTCAGGAAATGATGAAAAGTGAGAGATCTGGAGGTCGGTTCCAACTGAGTGCGCATAATTTCCTCGCCATCTTAAAGTTAAAAAGGAATAGAATCACAAGTCATTTGTCTGTGTGTTTTTACCGTCTCAAGTTCAATTTTCTAGAGGTTATTCCCATTGACCTTTGTCTGCATGGTGGTGACATGACATAATGCTCTGACGTTGTGTATCGATCTCATTCTATAGTGAGTGACATCACAGTGTAACTTAGTCAGAATATTTACGCCAAGGAAATTGGCCAACCCAACAAATCAGGGCTTTTTGTCTAGGAGAGCCATTTGTTAAGTATTTACAGGTTCATTATTATTAGTTCCTAACTGCAGCACCCTGGATAAATAGCTTTACTTCCTCATGCCTCAGTGTCCTTGTCTGTAATATGGGATGGCATTAACCCCTAGTTTAGAGTTGCCACAAGTAAATGAATTGAGGCATCGAAGGGACATGGTAGAATGCTTGGCACCAACTTAGCATCACTGAGCAGACACTGTCGATGTTATTATACAGTCAGGGTTGTCATCAAGCACTGTCTCCCTCCTGAGTCGAATGCCATCCATTCGGGATAACCCAACTTGGAACTTATCACAGTCTGCTTGGACTGTCTCTCTTTGGGTGTACTAATTACTTCTCTCCTCACCACATATGTGACAGAAGCTGTTTAAGTGAGGAAAGATTTGCTTTAGCCCTGGATTTCATGGAATATGGGTCCATCCCGGCAGAGGTTATGTTGTCTGGAGGCGCTTTCTCTACGGTGATGTAGCGTGTGCTGTGGCTTGTTATATCTTGGAGGACTAGGAAGCAGAGGGTGCAGAGCAAAACTGTAATCAGATATCACTTGCTGGGTCCCCTGCAGTGATTCGCTTCTGCCAGGTAGGCCCCATGTCTCAGAGGTGCCACAACCTCCTTCAACAGTGCCCCCTGCTGGGGACCAAATGTCCAGATATGCAAGCCTGTGGAGGGCATTTCATAGTCAACCAGTAATGTTCTGCCCATCTTTATCAAGTGTGGAGACTGGCTTGGGCTGGCTGAGTTTTTCAGTTCTGAGCACTTCTCCCAATGCAGGACACACAGCACATTCTCAGCAAGCTGGGCTTAGGTTTAGATGACACATTGAGAGGATACTGAAGAACCCAGATTGGAAAACAGAGGATTCCCTAACCACACTCTAGCGCTGTAAACATTTCTTTTCCATACTAGAGAATTACTAGGATATTATGATTGGGGTTCATTCCTAACATAAGAATCTTAGAGTGAAGTTCTGTTCATACTTCAGGAGCTGAAAGCCTCCCCTGATGTGGTATCCAAGGAGACCCTCCTTGCCCACTGATCTCAGCTTTATAGCTACACTCTCTCCATGTGCCATATGCAGCCCAACGAAGTCCTTACCCTGTATAGAGAAACATGGCCAGTAACTTTCCAAACTGCTTGAAGGTGCCTGGAACTGCTTCTGCTTCAAGTATTTACTTAAAAAAAAAAAGAATTTAATGTCATATCAACACACCCTAGAAGAACTGCACATACCTGAGGCCTGTGATTGGAGGCTGGTGGCAGGAGAAGGAAGGGAGAGCCTAGAGGCATGGTGAAAACATTTTTTTTTGGTCCCCTGTTCCTTTGAATAAACTGGTTTCTGGCTTATGCAACTCCCAGTAATTAAAATTGCTGGAATACTTTGCATTTTTATAGCAACTTGAAGGCGGCTCAGAGGCCTAGAGCTGAAGCCAACTCGTGGGGGGCCTGGCGATCCTGTGATGCCTGTCCCTTGGCAGGGTAAAGGTGCTGGCATTTGGCTTGTGGAGACAGGGGGAGGAAGTGAACGTGGTCATGATTTGTTTCAACTTCTCTCTCCTTTCCGTAGACAGGTCCCCATGTGTATTATCCAGGGAAGGGAGGTCACCAAGGGCCACCGTGCACTTTCTGAAAGTCTAATGATGAACGATGACATCTAAGAGAACTAAGGATGCTCAAACTTTGGTTTGTTTTTTTCCTATACTACCTGTATATTATACCCTATAGTAAGAACCCATACAGTATTTGATTTAAAAAATAGTCATATGAACCCAGGCCTTGTGGTCCATGTCTATATTACCAGCTACTCCTGAGGCTGAGGCAGGAGGTTTCCAAATCCAAGCATTATCAGTAGGTTTTCTTAATGCTCACAATTGCTGTGGGTTTTTTTTTTTTTTTTACAAGACCCATGTTTGTGTGAGCAGAACATCTGCATGCATTTCTTCTCTTATGCCAAGGGGGAAATCGTTACTGTTATTTTAAGGACACACCTCCAGCACTATGCTATGATTTGCTTTTACTACTGAAGGACTTGGGTCTCACACAGGTCACCTCTAGATTGTAGAGTTCCAAAAGATGGTAGGTAAGAGGCAAGTCACAATTGTGATTAGTTCTGTGTTGCTCTGTGACAATGTATCAGTAACTTTGTGGTTTATAACATTGTATTTTATCCCCTGATTTCTCATAAGTCCAAACATGGCTTCACTGGGTCTTCTACAAGGACTAAAACCAAGATGGTACTCAAGGCCCCCATTTCCTCTGGGATTCCAAGGAGGAAAGATCCATTTCTTTACCCATGTGATTGTTGACAACTTTGAGTTCCTCACTGTGATGGTTTGAATGAGAATGGTCCCTATATGCTCATATCTGTTGACTATTTGGTCCCCAGATGGTGGAACTATTTGGGAAGGATTAAGAGGTGTGGCCTAGCCAGGCGGTGGTGGCTTACGCCTTTAATCCCAGCACTTGGGAGGCAGAGGCAGGCAGATTTCTGAGTTCGAGGCCAGCCTGGTCTACAAAGTGAGTTCCAGGACAGCCAGAGGCATACAGAGAAACCCTGTCTAAAAAAAAAAAAAAAAAAAAAAAAAGAGGTGTGGCCTTCTTGGAGAAGGTGTGGCACTGAGGGGTGTGCTTTGAGGCTTCAGCGGGTTCCTGTGATTCCCAGTGCTCTGTCTGCCTCATGGCAGCTGTTCCTTCACTTGCTGTCATGGATTCAACCCTGTGAAGCCATAAGACAAATCAAATACTTTCTTTTTGAAATTGCCTTAGCCATGATGTTTGATCACAGTAATAGAAAACTAACTAAGACACCCAGTTTCTTCTTGGTTGTGGCCTGGCATGCCTTGATGGTTTCTTGCCACATGAGTCTCTGTGTAGACAACTTCACTGTGTGACAAGTTCCTTCCTCAACAACGGCATGAAAGAAAGTTTCCTGAGATGGCAATGCAGTCATGTTCACGTAACCAGGTATATCTTGACTCTCTGGCCATGTTCTATTTATGCCACAATCTCTGCCATACTCAGGAAAGGGGAATTACACAGAACAGGAATGCCAACAGCAAGAGTCATGGGGGTTATAAGGACTTACTCTCTAGAAGGAGTAATTAGAATGAGAAAAGCTCTGGCCGCCATGGAGTTCAGGGAGTTGATGTAAGTACTTGCTGTGGTGGACCTCTTCAGCTCTTTAGACCAGATTGTTTGTTTGTTTGTTTGTTTGTTTGTTTGTTTGAATTAAGCCAACAGCCCAGGGCTTGATTTGGTTTGAGCACAGCATTGTTTTTTTGACAGAGGCTCAGAAAATTTCAGACTCCCAGATTTTCCTGAAACCTTGGGAGCTCTGGGACCATGCCCCAGGATTTTGTCCACAGGGATCTAGAAGCAGCTGCCCAGACTATAAGACAAGTATGTTCTGTTCATCTCAGTCTAGTTGTCTCTGCTTCTCTGGCAGGATGCCACAAGGCTGCTGTCTCTGGTTTTCCTTGTGTGTGGGGCCCCATACCACATCATCCACACCTGGGAGAAACAGCCAAGCAACTTAAGAGAAGTGAAGGACAAGCCAGACCTTAGTGGTCATCTGAGGCACCCCAAATACAGGAGGAAAACTGAAGAACAAGTATTCCAGGTTAGGGCGAGCCTCTGTTGAGAGTTGAGAGAGGGCACCTCTTTCTGTGGATCTTTCATTCCCAGACCTGCTAACTGATGAAGTGTCCAGTCCCACTGACTTTAGGAGACTATTATGGCTTCCCAGAGAATGGAGAAAAGAAAACAGGACCATCCTTCAGAGTCCAGACCCATGGACACAGGGAAGCCAGCTTTCTTCTGTTGACAGGAAAAGGCCTAAAGTTCTGTCTGTTTTCCTTCACGACATAAAAATTTTCCCTTCAGAAACAATTTTGCAGAAGGAAAAGCCAGTTCTCTGAGATGGTGGAAGGGGAGAAACTTGTCACTGTGAGGTGTGGAGCCCATTCATTTGTACTGCTGACAGGGACAACCGTTCTGTAATGGAATGAAGAGAAAGGGGAGGCCAGCGTCTGTTGCTGTAGATCCACACAGAACGTAACGCTTCTCTACCCAGGAAGTCAGGCAGGCCCCAGAGATGGGAAACCATCAGAGAACAAGCAGGAAGAGCATTGAATAACCATTATACCGTAGCCTTGGTTCAACCAACAGTGATAATATTAACTGATATGTGACAGTGCATACTATGGGCCAGACACTGATAATGTCCTGTAAGTCTCTACCCAGCCCTATGAAGTGAGCACATCCGCCTTTCCTAACTTATGAGTGAAGACTCTAAAACCCAGAGAAGTTAGGGAATATGCCTATGGCCACACAGCTCATTGGAGGCAGGCTCCATGAGAGCCAATCATTCCAGCATCAAGATCTGAATTTTTATGTACTGCTTGATCAGTCAGTCATGCAAGGATTATTAATTTGTTTATTTATAGAATAACCTGTGTAAAGTGCCATGCTAACACAGTGGGGAAACAAGGAAAGATGACAGAGTCAGGAACATTTTCCCAGCTAGTGTGCTTGCTGGTACAGAGCCATAGGGAAGATTGTGAGCTACAGTGTCCTACAAGGCTTGATGACTTGGGTTTTGTGTTTTAACCTCCCAACTGGATCTGGCTTCTCTCAGTCTATGGATCTAGGTCATGGAGGATGATAAGGAGTTAGATCATTGATTTTTTTTTTTCAAGAATCCCATTGGATTGTCCAAAGGGTAATTGCTTATAAAAATAAGTAAATAAAAAATTTAAGTAGAAGAGAAGAAGAGGAAAAAGGAGGAAGTCAAATGAGGTGATGGGAAAAAAATGAACAGAGACAGACAGACAGATAGACATACCGTAACAGCAACAACATGACTCTCCATGTGCTCATGGTTCTTAGCACTTACACTACACTTACTCTCTTTTCTCTCGCCCCTACTCAGGATAATCAGAGCCTTACGGTGAGGTTGATGTTATCACCTCCATTTTAAGACTAAAGAAACCAAGTACAGGAAGCTCAGTACCTTGTCCAAGGTTGTTTCGGCTTGCACAAGGACACACGGCTGGGACATGGAGCCAAGATTCCAAATAGGCAACATCACTATAAAACCACAGGCCCATAGCCAGTAACAGAACAGTGACTATTTGAGGTCCAGGTGTGATCCCTCCCATTTCAAATCTCTCTGTGGCAAGACTTCCAAGGGTGGAGATCGGGACACCAATTTAAGGAGTTTGTATCCAAGAATTCTCTGCTAACACTTAGGTGGAAAATACCAGAGACTGCAGAGATGGGAAGAGGAAATCAGAAAAGCCAACAATGCACTACTCAGAGGTCTTTTGGTATTAGTGTCTGATTGAGTGCTGTTCTATTCAGCATGGGGGTTGTCTGATAGGCTGCCCTATTAACTCAGTGGCACTGACTTCTGAAGCTCCTATTACATCTTCTCCCCTGTTCTCTGTAGGGCTACTGGTGACTGGAGAAATTGCCTCTCAGGGAGGCATAAACTAGATATGGCATTCCCACAGCAGGGAGCTGATAGCTGCTTAATGTGTAAATTGGCAGCTGGGTAAAAGAAAACAGAGTTCAAGGCAGAAGACTAGGAGACTCAGCTCAGGATGTCATTCTTCTGTGTCCTACTTGGGAGTGGGGGTGGGGAGGAGTGTCTGAAGGGAAACACAGTTTTCTTAGCTTGTTTGAAAAGAAGCTCTTTGTCCCAGCTCCCTCTGTCACAGTTTCTGCCATGTTATTCCACCGAAGAATGGGGCATGGGTATTTAGCCAGCCTATATCATCCATGGTATGAAAGAGTAAAATAGTTATAGATAAAGAATAGTTACAGATAACAGCATAGATGTAAGATCAGATACAACAGGGTCTCAGGTCCCTATCACAACAGTCAGTTTTCCAGTACTATAACAAAATAACCAAGGCATCTAACTTTATAAAGAAGAGGTTTCCAGGACAAGATTGGGTAGCTCCATTGCTTTGGGTTACTGGTGATGTCCACAGTGGGGAGATAGAGCAGATGCAACTGCAATCTTAAGCCAGCAGTCAGAGAGAAAGAAGAAGAAACTGAGATCATATAATCCTCTTTAAGGCACCCACCAATGAACTAAGCACCTCCCAGAAGTCTTCACCTTCTAAAAGGCTGCAGTGTTGTGTTTTATAGAAAGAAGAGCCAGGATTATGTTGGTAGAGGAGGGAGAAATCATCCCCTTTTATAGTGAGTCAGGCACACCTGGCTGTAACTGTGGGGCAGAGCCTAGAAGGAATGCTAACACGTAGCACCTTCCAGTAGTCCCACCTTGGAGACTGGGCCTATGGCCTGTGGGAGACATTCAGCATCCAAGCTATGGCAGATGCTCATGTATCTCCTGGGGAGGTAGTACATGGCTTTAGGAAAATCCTTAATCTAGAATCACATGGATCAGGATTTGAGTTCCAGCAAGGCTAAGAGCCAACTCTGTGGTCTTAGGCAAGTTGTTGTCCTTCCCTGTGAAGAACAACGAAGAACGTCCCCACCAGATGGTTGCAGTAAAGCTTAAATGAGGCAGCAGCTGACTTCATGCCTACGTGGTGAAGGATGACCAGGGGTGTTTCTATGTGTTAAGTCCATGTCTGAGTCACCAGTGCTTGGCCAGTGCCCTTCTCCAGGGCAACATTCTCTGACCCCGGGTTCTAGGTAGAAACTGCTGTTATAAGCCAACTGCCTTCGTTGGGGTTTTATTGCTGTGAAGAGACACCATGACCAAGGCAATTCTTATAAGGGAAAACATTTAATTGGGGCTGGCTTACAGTTGTAGGGGTTTAACTCATTATCATCAAGGCAGGAAACATGGCAGCATCTGGGCAGATGCGATGCTGGAGAAGGAGTTAAGAGTTTTGTATCTTGATCCAACTGCAGCCAAGAGAGACTATCTTCCAGGCAGCTAAGAGGAGGATCTCAAAGTCCATTACCCCCAACCTCGCAGTGACAATTCCTCAAACAAGGCCACACTTCCTAATTGTCCCTCTCCGTGGGCCAAATATATTCAAACCACCACACCAACACTGCATCTCAAACCTTCAGCATGACGTCACAAGTTACATGCATCAGATAATCATTTGATTAATGTCTGCCTCATTATCTAGCCACACACAGGGACACAGAAGCTGTGTGTGTCTGAGTCCTCACTGGAACCCCGAGGCCTTCCACAACCTGCTAGGTACTAGATGATCAAGAAATACCTATAGAATGAATGGCTCAAGGAACGAGCGGTGTCCCTACATGCTGGTGTGCTCTGCTTACCAAAGGGAGGTGTGGTTAGCATGTTCTTGCTGTAGATAGAGAAAGACCTGAGGTTTTTGTGTATCATTTGACTTTAATGAGATAGACTAAGTTTTCTTGAAGGGTCCATTGTAACCCTTTACTTGCTTTCTGATGTGGTCTCCTAGTTGGGATGTTGTTAAACACAAACCCTAGAGATGACAGCCCACCAGGAAAATACCAGGACAGGCTTCCAGAGAAGTATCATTCAACCTTGTGTATTTATGGAAGCAGGAACTTGAAAAAATGTGGAACCCAGACTGGAAGATCACTCAGTGAATAAAGTATTTTCTGTGCAAACACAAGAAGCTGAGTTCAGTCCCTAGAATCCATGTGAAGGGAAAAGAAGAGCAGTGTGGGGTGGTTCGAGTGTGTGTTCTCAGCACTTGAGGTATAGTCAGGTGGATTCCCAGAACTCATTGGCCAGCCATCCCAGCCTACTTGAAGAGTTCCAGGTCATGAGACACCCTGACACAAAGAAAGGGAACAGCCTTTAAAGAATGATACCTAACAATATGCTCTGGCATCATATGTGGACATGCAGGTATACACACATGTGTTCCCCGACACATATATACATGAACGGGTATACACATAATCATACACAGACAAGATAAAGTTTAAAAATAAGAAAGATTTTTTTTCCTTACATCACACACCTTCTTGACCCATAACCCCTGGTCTAGAAAGTTGAAAATGAGAATAGCTGTGTCCTGGTCAGTGGTAGAAACACCGGGAAATGCGAACTGCTGAGAGTCTTGGAGTGGAAGGCAGACTTACCTTTTTCTGCCTCTAGATTCTACTTATCAGATTGATGATCCTGCTGTGTCTCAGCCAATCAGGATTTGATGTGATAAAGGTTTGCTTCCTGTTATGATGGACTACGTACCTCTATCATAGCATATGTGCGTCTCCTGGGCAATGATGTTGTCTCCCAGGAGGGGAGCCATCTACCCCTGATGCAATCTGAGATGAGGTGACAACCTCATGTGTTTCTTCCTCTAACAGTAGTTAGCTTTTAAATACACTGTGTAAAAGAAAATAGTTAAGTTAAACCCATGAATGAATGGGTAGTATTGTTTAAAATAACCCCAAAGCTTCTGTATAAGAAGAGAGGGAAAGAAATGTTTTGACATGAGAGAAAACACAAGGAAAATACAGATAGTAAAGTATTCGAAGAATATGGCAAGAGTCATGATTGTGAAGGCTGATTTGTGAGTTTTAGGGATGTTGCAATGATTGATTTTTGTTCCTTTGAAATGGACGTAATCCATATTCAAATATACATAATACTGAGAATATAATGTACTTGGCCACATGGAGATTCAATGCATATGGAATACATGGATTTAAAAAAGAGATAAGGTAGCCAGGCAATGGTGATGCATGCCTTTAATTCCAGCACTCAGGAGGCAGAGGCATATGGGATCTGAGTTTGAAGCCAGCCCTAGTTCCAGAACAGCCAGGGCTACACAGTGAAACCCTGACTCAAAAAACAAAAAGCAAACAAAAAACAGAAAACAAAATAAATAACAATAAATAAATATAAAAAAATAATATGATAAAATAAAATAACATAAAATAGAGAGGCTACCATCTTGGATTCTTTTAAACTCACCAAGATTAGGTCCCTCACAAGATGTTAGGGACAAATTTTTACCAAAAACAAAAACAAAAAAAGACTCTCCCTCAACAAATTCTTATTTGAAAATAAATAGAAAAATGAAGGTTTGGTTGGTGCCATGCCATAAAAATGAAGTATATCACACCCATATACTAGATTACCCTCAGAAGACAGCTTCTTGGGCTAAATGTACCACAGCTAGGTACAGAGGACATGCTGGGCAGAATACTGTGATTATGTAGTCTTAGATGGGTCAGTAGGTGTTTCTGACTGTTAATGCTATAAATAAAAAATATCGCCAGAAGCTCATGTATTTGAACACACTATCTCCAGGCAGCAGCACTGTAGGAGGTCATGGAACCTCAGTAGGTGGAGCCTTGTTCCTAGGGTGGGCTTTGAGGGTGCGTTGCCTTGCCCTTCCTCTATTCTCCCTCTCTTCTTCCTGTTGATGGAGAATGTGGTCTTCCACACCACTGTGGGCACTATCTCTCTTGAACTGTAAGCCCAAACCAACCCTCTCTTTTAACGTAACTTGCTTTTTGTCATGCTTTTTATTACAGCAATAGGAGAAAAAAAAAAACCTAATTCTCTGTCTCCTCCTCAGCAAAATGAGGGAGTCATTATCTCTGAACATGGGATTGGCTCTGAGCCCAAAACCTGCAGAAAAGGTAGCCTAGAGGAGCTTCCAGGAGACTAGATTCAAGCTTGAAGACTTGACCTCATGGAATTAGGGACCATGCCATGGTCAGCACTGGGGTCTTGGGTAGGGGCCTCTGTATGGGATTAGGGACCATGCCATGGTCAGCACTGGGGTCCTGGGTAGTGGCCTCTGTATGGGATTAGGGACCATGCCATGGTCAGCACTGGGGTCCTGGGTAGTGGCCTCTGTATGGGATTAGGGACCACGCCATGGTCAGCACTTTGGTCCTGGTTAGTGGCCTCTGTATGGGATTAGGGACCACGCCATGGTCAGCACTTTGGTCCTGGGTAGTGGCCTCTGTATGGGATTAGGGACTTTCCTGTGTGTACTAGGGGATGGGGGTTGGTAGATTCATCCACCCATCTCAGAGCAGTAGATAGGGTAGCTTTGCCATGTCCTGGAAAGCCTGGTCTCTACTTTGAGCGATTTTAGAAAAGATTTACTTTTATTATTTTTAAGTGTAGGGGGAACACACACATGTGTACTCATGGGTGTGGGTATGCACATACAGAGGGCAGAAACATAGGACGTTCCTGGAAGCTGTTGTGAGCCTCCTAGTGTGGACATGGGGAACTGACCTTGGGTTCTCTGGCTGAGTAGTAAGCACTCACAATCACTGGGCCATCTATCCAGCCCCACTTTGAATTCTTGTGCTTCTCCTTGAGTGCACTTTGCAGTCTACTAAATACTTTTCATATTTTCTCTCTTTCTAATCCTCATGGGACCCCAGAGGAGGCCACGGGAACGTGGTAACCAGTGACTCAAGACCGCATGGCTCAACAGTGTCCACTTTAGTGCTAAGGTGGCTCTGGGCAGTGACATGGAACCAGTCCCCTTCAGTCACAGCCTAGCTGGATTAGACACCAGCTGTGTGGAATTAGGCAAGCCCAGTCGCTTTTCTGGCTGCAATGCGCTAGTGTGAAAATAGGGCGAAAACAGTGTCTACTTCTCAGGCCATTTGTGAATGCAGAATGAATACTTGGGCACATAGAAAGTGGTTGCTTATTATTGTATCAATGTGTATTGCACATACACATGTTTGCACGAGAGTGTGTGCAAGTGTGTGATGTGCATGCAGAGGACAGAGGACAACCTCAGATGTTGCATCTTTTTACTACATTAGGATCTCTCATGTCCTGGAACCCACCCCTGAGGGCGAGGATAAGCAGCAAGCCCCAAGCATCCATCTGTCTCTGCCTCCCCAGTGTTGGGATTACAATCATTTGCTATCATACCCATCTTGTTTGGGTTTTTAATGTGGACTCCAGTCATCTAACTCAGGACCTCAAGCTTACAAGGGCACCACTTCACTACACTGTCTTCCCAGTTCTCTGCATGAGTTATTTTTAAAGGTTTATTGAGATATGGGGTGTACTCTTTTCCTGGGCTGCCATAATAGAATGCCATAAACTAGGTGACTCTCAGTCAGTAGAATGCTTCTGGAGATCAGAAGATCAAAGTCAAGATGGGTAAGGCTGAGTCTCATCATCTCCAAGGAATGATCCTTCCAGCTTCTGCACTCCTTGACTGGAAGATGGTGACTCTTTGTTTCTAATCTCTGCCTTCTTGGTCACTTGTCATTCTTTGTTTATATGTCCAAAGTTGCTCTTCTTTTGAGGATGACCATCACTGAACTCAGGCCCATCCTAATCCAGTATGACCTCAGTCTAAGTTTACAGCAACTTCAAAGAACCCATTTACAGAGTCACATTTATAAATTAAGTGGGCTAAGGCTTGCATATTTCCTTAGGGGCCACATTTCAAGTCCAGGCAAGCCCTCATAGATCCCTTTATCCTCAAGATAAGCTCAGAATACAGCCCTGGGTGCATTGTCCTTCCCTGTCCTCCCACCATGCATGCCTTAAACTTGCCTTTGTCTTATGCCTCAGAGCTGATTCTTGGGCCTCTCGGCCCTTGCTCTGGCTGCTGCCCTGACCACCTGCTTCCTTTCAAGCTTTGCCCACTTCTGCTTCCCACCTCATCATGCAAGACTTACTGTGAGCATCAGCTCTTCCCACAGAGTCTTCCTCACTGTTCCTCTTTCTCCTGATCCAGCGAGAAACAATCTCTCCGTGTCCCCTAACCCCCAACCCCGACCTTACTGTCTACCAGTCCTACCAAAGACCCAGTCAATTTGTCTGCTTCCTTCCCTCACCACGAGCTAGAGGACAGACACGGCATCTTTAATGCTTAGCTCAGAGTCGAGCATACAATAGACCGTAGAGTGCAAATTGGAGCCTCATGGGCGGGATGTGGCTAAACAGATGTGTTTGATTCAGCCTGCACGGCACTGAGAATTTAAAATAGCTACCAACAATTAAAATGAGATGAGGTTTTATAAAAATCCAGAACTGCAGCTTCCTTTGAGAAGTTGGAGGGCCTCCTCCTCCTCCTCCTAGGTCTTTGTTCCTCTCTCAGTTTGCTGAAGCTAAGCCAATACCACCTCTTATATAAGACACATGTTCCCTGTTGCGCTCGCAAATAGCAGCACCTGCTCATTTGTGTATTGCCTCTGGATGCTTCTGCACCCTAAGAGTGGTCTTATGCTAATTTGACCCAGATATGTGCTCTCTTGCTTGTATCTGCTTCTAGTCTCTACTGTAACAACTGCTAAGGTAGAGTGACTTAAAACAACATGGAATTTTCTAGTTTGCCTTTATAATAGACAGAAGAGCAAGGTCACTTTCATGGGGCTGAAATCCGGGTACTGGTAGAGTCCCCCCTCTTTTGGGTGGCCTCGGCTGACAACCTCTTTCTTGTCTCTGCTGGTTTCTGTTTGCTGAGGGTATTCCTGGACTTGTGGTTTTGTGTCTCCAATCTCTTGCCTCATGGTCACGATGTCCTATCCCCACCCACGTCTAAAATTTCCCTTTTCCTCCTTTTGTAAAGATAAATATGATTGCATTTGTGGGGATTCCCCAGGTTCAAGACGATCTTGTCTCAAAATCCGGAACTTAATCCCATCCACAGAAGTGTTTTCTTCACATTAAGAAACACCCAGGTGTCATTGATTAAGGGATGAGTATCCTTAATAGATTCTTCCTCAGTGCAGCCCATAGGGAAGGAAGCTTTTGCCCACCTCTCCTTTAGAAAGACGTCTTCCATCCAGCCCTTCTAGAAGCTCCAGGGCTCTCTCTCTATCTCTACCTGGGCCACACCAGTGCTTCTCATTCAGTTAGCCACATATTAGGACTGACTCTTCCCCCTCATGCCTACCCCATCCTCCTGCACAGAGGGACTAAAGTGACACCGTCTGAAACACCACTACATCTTCTGACCTTACCCCTCTCCCCCTCTTAGCCCCATGCTATCCTCAGGGACGGAAGGGAAAAAAAATGATAGAAATGTTTTAAGAGCAGAAACGGTCTGTTTTCCATGTAGGATCTTTTCCTCACCATGTTTTACAGGCATGATGGCTTTTCCAGATGTGCTAAGAGGGTTTTACTCTATTTTTTTTCCCGTGGAGGCTCAAACTCCTCTCTGTATCCTATTTCAGCGGTGTATAACCACCCCCCCCCAAACTAACCAGCTCTGGTCCCCTGGATCGTATATACTTGCTCCTCAATAGCAGTGCCCTGCAAGAAGCAGAAGGAGAACCCTTCTTCTCTGCTTTTAACTGTGGAGATTCAGATACAACTTTGCTTCCAGATTTCTTTCTTAACTGGTAAAGCTGGCAGACACACATGGTGGATGACCATTCACTGTAAGCATGAATGGCAAACACACAGCCTCGGAGCTGTCACCATGTGGAGAGAGCGTCTTTTTACTTAGTGCGCAAGCTCAAAAATGAATGAAAGGCACTTGGTGTTTTCACGGGTATGTCAAGTGGCCAGTCTTGTGCACAGATGATGGGCATCGTCAGTCTCAGGCACCGGGTATCTTGTAACACACCCCAAAAATGGAAGCAGGCAGCCATTGTCTTCATTGTAAAGAAGGACCAGAGGCTTGCAAAGGTAAGTTCCTGCCCAAGTGTCAACCAGGTAACAGGTGACAGACTTGCTGAGCTCTTTCCCCACCCAGTGCAGTTGCCATCATCTGGAAAGGATTCCACTGTGTGACAAGCCTTGTGGGTGACATAGGACAGTGACCTGCAGTTCAGGGGCTGCTTCTAATGGCTTCCTCTGCCATCCAGTGAGTGAGTCTCCTCTCTAGCATTCCGTTTTCAAATACTAGTATCTAGTTGGTAGACATCTTCAGGGAGCCAGATGGGGCCCTAATAGGAATAATAAAATCAACCAATACTGAATTGGTACTCTATATATACTTCATGTGCCTTTTCCAGATTAACTCTTCCAGTGCTCACAGCATAACTTTAAGGTGGGTATGCTTATTACAGCAGCCTTGCCAAGGAGATACAGAATAATTCAGAGTCATGTGCCTGTTTATGGATGGGGTATAAGTGCCACAACTGGGGATGATTTCTATATTACCATTAATAGGTGAGTTAAGGTCTCTCTAATGAAGTAGGGACACAAATAAAGGCAAAGTTAGGAGCCATATGAAAAAAATTAATTAGAAAAACAATTTTAAACCAAGGGAATATTGAACAGATATCACATGAGGGGTCCAAGGCAAGGAATTTGGCTTATGAGACAGGGAGTCTTTTGGAAAGACTGTGGTTAGCATCTGGCTCTATCTGAAAGCACTACTGTGAAAAGAAAGAACCACACAGGAAGCCACTGCAGTAATTCAGGGTAGAAACGATGGTGCTTTGGCAATTAATATGATAAGTACGATCAATTATATTTTATTTGAAAGGTGTGGTCGAGATGATTTGCTGATTGGGAGAGAAAAAAAAAATCTGAGGTGACTCCAGACTCTGGGGACAAAACACTGAAGTAGGAAAGTCTGCAGGTGGCGCAGGTGAAGAGGGCAGGACTAACACCATCTCTGGGTAGTTGAGCAATAGCTGAAGCTGTGCTTATTCAGGATCTATACATTTATAAATAGCGTCTAAAGCCACAGATCCAATGAGATCCACAGGAGAAATGTAGTGGGGAAAGCTGGGAGCCTGGTGCTCCAGGGTTGAATTAAAGGTTGCATTTAAAGATTTGCAGTGGTGGCAGAAGTGAGACGGCTGGCGAGGGGAGAAAGAGTTTCAGTGTAGAGTGACTGGTCGGCAAAAGCAACGACGTGCTTAAATAAAGTAAGAGTTAAAAGTTGGTGGTCTGAACTCATAACATGGAGACATTGATGGTGATAACAAATGGAGAGATGGGGAAATAGACAAAGGCGGGGGGGGGGGGGGGGGATGGAGTCCACATAGTAAGATAGGCACACTTTCCTTTTATAAAATATAAAAAAACAAAAACAAAAATAAAAACAAAAACAAAACAGATGAGCACTGTTGAGTCATGAAAAGCTTTTCATTTTCAAGTGGGATGTGTTTGGATGATGGAGGTAATGGTTTGCGATGGTAGTGGTTATGGTAGAGAAAATGATGGTGGTTGTGATAGAAGAAAGTGGATATGATCCAGGGATTGATGTCCTAGAATCCATGAAACATGCATAAGTTAGGGGTCTCCATAGTAGGAACATAGGCTCAACAAATGAATGAGCGCCGGGCGTGGTGGCACACGCCTTTAATCCCAGCACTCGGGAGGCAGAGGCAGACAGATATCTGAGTTCCAGATCAGCCTGGTCTACAGAGTGAGTTCCAGAACAGCCAGGGCTATACAGAGAAACCCTGTCTCAAAAAAAAAAAAAAAAAAATGAGTGTGTGTGGTCTGGATACTGCCTGTGGATGGATGCGGAGGTGGGAGCTCTGCCAGTCCTCATCTGACTGCTCTGACTGCTTCAGAGAAATGAAATGGAACCAAGTCTTACCTCTGAGAATGGAGAAGAGGATGAGCCAGGAGCAGGAGAAGAAAAACATCGTCATGCCTAGAAGACTGGGAGGAGGAGGAATCCAAGCAAGTACACTGTGATGGTGACACAGTCCTGAGTCCTGCACGTTTTTATGTAGCCATGGTTCCCTCTAGTTCAGGTGTGATATATTTAGGTGGCTTTTGCACTTGATGGACAACATATAATGAAACGGAGTTGATGTTTGTAGGGGAAAGAGAAGATTGGTTTTGCACAGGTGTTGGGAATGACTATAGGAGAGTAATATGACATGTTCGTTAGCGTTTGTATATGTGTGTACACACACACACACACACACACTAATTTTGATTAATTTTGACTAATTTTGATTTGGCAAGAAAGGGGAGCTATAGGAATAGTCACAAGGACAAAACGAATAAGGGAGTGAAAAGGGAGAGACAAACAAAATGTCCTGACATATCCAAGTGTCAATTGGAACTGAGTTCATCAAATGCATGTTTTATTTTTGCTTGTCTGTTTGGTTACTTGCTTTGGCTTGGGGTTGTTTTTAGACAAGGTCTCACTATGTAGCCCTGGCTCGCCTCTAGAACTTGCTATTTAGACCAGCTTGGCCTCAAACACAGCAATCCTCCCACATTTTCTTCTTGAATGCTTGAATTATGCATGTGCAACTGTATCCGTCTATAATGCATGTGTTTTAGAATTGATCTATTTAATTCTGCAAACCAACAGTATATCAAGAACATACACAATCGCCTGCGATTCTTTCCCTGCGATCCACTGCCACACAACTGGAGTAAACCTACCTGGGAAACTATATACAAAGCAAAGCTTTGTTTTCTGTCTCTGTCTCTGTGTGCTTCTCCATCGCTGTCTCTCTCTGTCTGTGTGTGCTTCTCCATCGCTGTGTGTGTGTGTGTGTGTGTGTGTGTGTGTGTGTGTGTGTGTGTGTATGCCTGTGACTGTCTCTCTCTGTATCTCTTTCTGTGTTTCTGTCTCTGTGTGTGTATGTGTCTTTGATTTTCAGCTAGAGAGCCAAATAAGCCTATGATTTGAATCTCAGGCTAACTCAGCACAGGAATTCAGCATATTTGGGAACTCTATGAGATAGCCTTGCCTACAGACAGTCATGGGTGTGAATTTCCGAGAAGAAAATAGATACCAGAATTTTGGTTTTTCCTTTACATTGGGAATCTGAATCACAGGAATGCTTGGAAACACCATCAGACTTACTCAGCAGGCCATTGTGGAGTGCCCGCCATGTACCAGCTACAAGTTTGAGTGCTACGGACATCTTGGTAAAACACAACTAAGATGATTATTCATGATTATCAATGAACTTATTGAGAATTACCTAGGAGATTGGTGAATCCCACCTCTAGCTGTAACTAGGAGGGCCTTTCCAGAGAGAATTAGTCCGCACCATCCCATTGGCTATGGGTTTGAGTAGAGGAACAAGAAGGAGCCCCCTTTGGTTCAGACACTCTTACTTCCTGGCCACCCTGATGTGAGATGCTCTGTTCTGCCAGGCTGTCTATCGTGATGGACTGAACCCATTGAAATAGGGAAAGAAAATGAATATTTTTCCCTTTTAAGTTGTTTTTCTTGGGTATTTTGCGATGACAGTGAAGAAAACACCATAAAACCTCCCATGTTTCTTTTCTGGAAGTTTCCATTGTGGGTGGCAGTTAGTAGCTCAGGAAGACAAGCTGAGAGACTAGTGCTGTGGCCCCGAGAAGTACACACAGACCCTTGCCCTCCGAGAGAATATGGCCTCTCCCACATCATACCTCCCCTTCCTGGGTTTCCAGAGTGTCCATATCCCACCCATACCCCCAAATGGTTGACAGAACTACGGCTGTGAAAATCGCTCCCCATCTTCATATCCTAGAGGTATAACCACCCTCATTTTTACCCAAACTCCCTAAAACACTTCAGTGGGGAGCTGCGGGAGGAAGCCTAGTACTTGTAGACTCTTAGGTGTCTAGGACCAGAGTCTCGAGGAAGGGGTTGCTCTCCATGGCTTCCCGGTCTCACTTTGGTGCCTCCATTAGGAATTCAGCTCCGTGAAAGCGCCAGCTCCCACACTGCCCATCCAGATTCTGTGAAGAGCTACACAGTCTCCCAAGTGCCGCTATCCTCTTGCTTATCCAGGAAGCTTCCCTTGAGATTCAGGCCTGAGTCTCCCCTCACGTGTTCAACTCTCCCAAGGGAGCTTCCAGCGTGTGCGTGCACCGTCCTCACCATGTGACCATCCTCCTCTGTCACCCTCTTCCCTGAACTGGCCTGTCATTTTCTCATTATCATCGCCATCCCAGACCCAAACTTGTCCTCTGCTTTTCCTGTTTCCAATTAAACTTTGTCCTATCAGGAATCCTAGGCCACATTGTTCTGCGGTTACCAGAGAGGAAAATGACAGCATGTGAAGGAAATTCTCACTGTTCAGCCTCACAGACTTGGCCAGAGATAGCCTGGTGGGGGTGGGGGACCAAAGCTGGGGGAGACCCCAGGGCAGATGTGGTGGGCCAGCGAGGTTTGCAGCGGCTGTGGGGCAGGGCGAATTTTCCCTCCTCGTCTTTCTTTTCACAGCTGCTGTTCCTTGGAGACCCCAACATTCTCGTTCCCAGGGCTAATTTTAATTTCTTGGGATTGGCTTGTTCTGAGTGACCCTTACCCCTGCTTTTCCCCTTGGCTCCATGTGTTTATTCCTGCCCTCTGGCTCACACAACCCTCGTGCACTCACAACGCACACTCACACCCTAGCTCATGTGACTTCTTAAGCAGAGAATAAAATAACTAATTCAGGACAAGTGACCAGGAAGCAGGAAACTAAATAGAAGGGTGGGGAGAGGGGTCCCTGAAGGAAGGACAAAAGAGGGTCGGGGTGGAGACCAACTTCCTGCTTACCAAGTAAAGTCATGGTGTTTACATCAAGATGTGAGCTCAAAAATCTTCCTGGAATTTTCAAGAAAAGGAAAAGACTATGAAGAAGGAGAGGTGAAAAAGGAAGACTAAGGCACACAGAAAAATGTCTCCCATTGCGTTCTGACCCCACCATTTGCACAGCACCTAAGCATCTCTATTCAGATCCTTGTGGGTCTCTGAGTTTTACAGATGAAGACAGCAATTCCGTAGTAGCAACACCAGGATGCAGAGATGTATGGTGATTGTCCTTCTTGGGAGTATCTCTGGGATACGATATCAATTTAGACCCTAAGCCTGGATGCAAGCTCGGTCTCTTGGCTTACAGCCAGATTTCTTTTAGGCCACTAGGCTACCTTTTACCATTTTCCTATGCAGTTCTTAATACCTGAAGGCACCTGTAGCATGTGGCTGTTGGGAGCTGCCCTCTGACCCCACCCAAGCTGGTTTCCTCGGAGGGTCCTTTGCTTCTTTGCAAAGGAAGGAATAAGAGGGATGTCCAAGAGCTAGTAACTGCATCTGCCCAGTTCTTCTCAGAGGACCTGTTATAGAGAAGCAGAATTCCCGTTCCATGCTAGATCCCTTCTCTGCTAGTTCTTCAGGAAAGCTGATTAGTAACTGCGGCTTCTCCCTCCAATTTTAGAGGCACCCAACCCCTCCATGGACACCAGTAGTGGCTGTTCCTTTGTCTCCGTGCTTTGCACTACTTTTAGAGATGCTTATTCATCGTCTGCTATTTTCCTCTATTCATTGATCATACATGTCAACTTTCTTGCTCTCATTTTTAGATCCTGAACTTTCTTTACCCAAGGAAGTAAAGACCCTAAAACTTCCCATTGGCTTCCCATGGATCTATTTGAGCTCAGATCATTGCCAATAATCTCTGAAGTGCTCTGAGTCCCCAAGACAATGCTTCCTACATACAAGTCATGTAGACAGACTATCTGGATTTGAAGCCTGGCTCTGCCTCAGTTTCCAAGTCTGTAAATGGGAATGCCCTAGTTCTTTTTTTTGTTATTGTGAAAGACATCATAACATAAACAACTTAAAGGAAGAAAAGGTTTATTCGGCCATGCATGGAAGGAAGTCAAAGCAGGGACTCGTGGTCGGAACCTGGAGCAGAAACCAACGAAGAGAAGATGTTTGCTGGCTCTTACTTCCAGGTTCACATTCAGCTACCTCTTTCATACAGGCCAGGCTTACCTGCCTAGGAAGGGATGACGCCACCCGTAGTGGGCAGGGCCCTCCAACATCAATTAGCCATCAAGAAAATGCCCCACAGACATGCTAACAAGCCAGTCTAATGGAGGCAATACTCCAGTTAAGAAGTTCTCTTGCCAGGTTTGTCAGGTTGACAGGCAAGAGTAGTCATCTCAGGGCATACACAGTAAAGAGCAATTGTGAAGATTAAATGAGTTCCCATGGTATATACAAATACAAAAATAATACTTACTTTATTGATTTACTAAATACATTTTTGCCTTTTACAATAAGATTGTGTTTGTATAGCTTACACATTCAAAGTACTGAGAAGAGTGTTGCTGCTTCATGCTGCCACTGTAGCCACAACAGTGTAGGAGTAACTATAAGGTTAAGTGCCGTCGCTCCTACGTGTCCAGAGCTAGAGTATCTCAGTTTGACTAGGCCTTCCGGTTTACCAAGTACTACCCTTTTTTCTCAGTAGGCCCTGGAGGTGAATAGCATTTTCTTCACCTTTCATATGAGCATACTGAGGCTCAGAGACACAAGAGTTGACGTAGCCTGGATCATCTAACCAAGAGGTAGAGGACCAAAACATGTTCCTCAGTCCTTGTGACTATGGTGCCAAGCTGCACCCAACCTTGTCCTGTTCATTTTTCCTTTGTTCCTCTCTTACTTCATGGGTACAGCCACCAGGCTTTCCTTACTGGGAATCTTCATGTCCTCAAAAGATTGTCCCATTCAAAGATCTATAAAGCTTAACCCATCGAATTGGACATAGAACCCAGGTCTGCTAAAGTAATTTTCAATCTGGCATTGCATTCATCCCAACCTTTTGTCTTCTTGGCCCATTGCTAAGCTCGATGCATTATAACAAAGAGATCTATTTCTGAATGGTTGCTGTTCACACAGAAATAAAGGAGCCAATACCGTCGTGTTGACAATTGGCATATTTTACAGCCTGAAGAAAGAGACCATGGACAAAGCAAAAAATGGTTCCAGTCCTCAGGGTAATCATGGCACCATTCACCCCAGACACTCCCCTTTCACTGTTCAGGCCCCCTGTCTATTCTTTCTTTTGGGGTATGATACCCTCTGGTATCTGAGATTGCAAATCTGATGTTCATACCCCCCTCACCCCCAATCCATGCTGTCTCTGTGGAGAAAACACACTCAGGCCAGACTCCCGAAGGATCCCCATTCCAGGCTGCTGAGTCCTCCAGGATGGCTTGAGAATTCCTCTGCCCTGACAGTCTCCTGATGTGGTTATTTTTAAGGAAAGTTCCACAGAGCAAAACCTCACAGGGACACTAGTGTTTGAGGGTTGGGCTCTTCCTGCCTTCCTCTGGAGACTGGTTTTGAGGTTGAATCACTGAATCATTCAGCAAAAGTAAATAAATAAGCGGAGGAAGGGAATCTTCCTCAAAAGGAATTGTGTTACCTCCTGCTCTGACACAAAGCATCTGTCATCACCAAGGAGTCGACAGCCTCTCTGGGGCTGTCCTTTATTCCAGAGGCACACATACTCCTCTCCTTAGAGAGGGGACGAGGAACAAGCTGTCCATGTTCCACAGTTTCTGAGGAGACTGACCTCAATGTCCTCTTCTTCCTCCTCCTCCTTCCTCTCAAGTAAAATGACCTGCCCATGTGCCTGAGGTCTTGTGAATTTGCTTGGTTTCCTCTGGGGCTCACCCACTCCTTCTTGTGACTTGAGCACGTAGTTTCCGTGGGCTACCTCCTGCTTCTCTCCCCTGTGCCAGTTTTCCCTTGACTCTTCCTCTTCATGCAAGGAATGGGACAGAGAGCTCATCTGATCCCTGAGTCTGAGCCCCCAGCTTTGAAGATTTGGCAAATGAAGCTGGAACAGCTGCAGAGACCAGACCTGGGAATCATGGAAGCTTATGTGAAGAGTGAAGGCTAGAATCATAGCCGCATTGCTCCATGGAGGATTTCAGCAGCTGTTGAGTTGAATAAACCCCAACACTCCACTTCCTAATTTTCAAGTGCTGCCCTTAAATGGGTGAGCTCCTGGACCCCATACACCTTGATGGCATCCCTGCTAGGTCAAAAGGGCTGAGAGATGAAACAGGACATTCAGAGGACTATTTGGTGGGCCTTCAATATCCATTATGCTGGGTATCTCCGACCCTTGTCTCAACTACTTGGCCAGTTTTGAGGTCTCCTGGGTCATCATGTCAATCAATGTCTTCCCCTGAATGGAGCCCGCTCAAGATCTTCTGTAGCACTGCATTCATCCATCGCCTCAGTTCCAAACGTAGGATTCTTAGGATCTATGGCATTTGAGCCGTTCTGACACATTTCCTAGCCTCTCTCCCTGTTTGTTTCAACACTTCCCTCTTACTCAGTGATGAGGTTCATTCCTAAAGCCTGATGAACCTCAGTAAGAAGTGACGAGCCTCAGAAGCTGGTGTGGACATGCCAGGAGCACCATGGAGTAGCCTGAATGGACTTCCTAGCAATCTGTCCTTCCATGGTAGGACACGCCACCATGAAGGCTCAACTTCATAATCACTTGAAGACCTAGGGAAAGTTAAATTGTGGATCATGTCTGAGCCCTGTTTTCTTGTTTTCTCTCTTGGGGAATCTGCGTAACAACTTGCCTATTGTGACGATGGGACTTCATGGTATTGCTTAGGGGAAAGTGCTTGGGAGCCCTTGTTTCTCTCTTTCATCTCCTGATTTGCTGGGCAGTGTTCATAGAATGAGGGAAGAGTTTATCTTAGACCCCAACCTCTAAGACTTAAAAACAGGACAAGCACAAATGTTTCTAAACATGCAATTGTCAAACATTATTGCTAACCATCCAGTAAGCTTAACATGTCTACCTGTGTTACATTTCATGACTTCACTGCAGTCTTGGTTCCAAACGCACAGCATGGGCACTTCCCACTGAAATACCTCACACAGCTCAGGTCTGAGACCACTACATGTTATGAACTGTGATGTTTTTACTACACCTTTCTTTCTTTTTTTCTTTCTTTCTTTCTATCTTTTTTCTTTCTTTCTTTCTCTCTCTCTCTTTCTTCTTTCTTTCTTTTTTGTTTTTTGTTTGTTTGTTTTGTTTGTTTGTTTGTTTGTTTGTTTCCAGACAGGGTTTCTCTGTATAGCCCTGGCTGTCCTGGAACTCACTCTGTAGACCAGGCTGGCCTCGAACTCAGAAAGCGCCTGCCTCTGCCTCCCAAGTGCTGGGATTAAAGGCATGTGCCACCACCACCTGGCATTTACTGCACATTTCTATAAGAGAAAAAAAAAGCATCCTGATTTAATTTTAGAAAACAAAGACATAATACTTTCCTTCCTCTACTCTTTAACATGCAAGTATCAAATTAATATAGCTTTGGATTGTGTTCTGTTAGAATGTTTGATTTTTAAAATGATTGCTTTAGTTTCTGACATGAGTTTCATAAAAATATATTCAAATGGAGTTTTATCTTGGGATTAGGCAGGACTTTCTAGCAATTTCTGAAATGGCTGTAACCATTTTTCTACCATTTTGTAGCACATATTTATGCAAAATAGCATTCTCAGCAATAACCATTATAAAATCGAAATATGAGTCACATCTGAAATAGAAGGGCTGGAGAGATGGCTTAGTCATTCAAGTGCTTGTCTCACGAGTGCAAGATGAAGAATTTACATCCCAGAAACTCCCATGCCTAGTGGCCTGCCTACCTGTAACTCCAGTCTTAGAGGGCAGAGACAGAGGCTCTGAGAGCAAGCTGGGGAGCAAGACTTGTTTATATATTTGCCAGCTTCGATGATTTTGTTACAGCAACATGAAATGGACTAATGCAGGAAACTCAGAGGGAGAGACCAAGAATATACACATGTAAGTCTGCATAGCCAAGACCTGCCCTGAACCCCCTGAAGCCTCATTAACTGAGCCTAGAACCTCACATTATATTAAACTTAACACAAAACACTTTCAGTATTCACCTCCTCCACACAATGCAGCCACCATGTGGATCAAGGCAAGGCATCATTCTGGTTTGTTTGTGTTTGTTTGTTTTGAAATAATTGCCAAGAAGTGTTGATCAGTTTAAAAAAAATTTCACGTCACTAACTTTGACCCAACTTCTGGAATTTAAGCTACTAATCAAACATCTCACTCAGCCCACGTTCGTCCCTGTGGGTGTCACGTTCGTCCCTGTGGGTGTCACGTTCGTCCCTGTGGGTGTATGTTTGTTCTTCCCATAAGCACAAGCACCAGTCCAGTTCATTATGTCTTCCAGTGGTGTTATGGGGAAAATATTGAGAAATAGAAATGTATGTAATTTTATTGTGTTGATTTCTCCTATCACAATCAATGATATGTGCCATTTTTATTTTAAAAAATCATGTATATGGATAACTGTGGATTTTCCTTGTGGTAAAATGGTGCTCACATAGTTCAAAAAGCATCATAAGATATTGGTAGAATTTTCCTATAGATACTGAGGATAGAATCTCAGATGCACTAACCACATGCTGTTCTCCTGAGTTCCAAGTCAGCCCACTAGACGTTGGTTATAGGAAAAGGACATTGAGTGTGAGATGAGGCTGTTGTTAGTGTGGTAGATGAAGAGGCACCATTACAAAGGAGACAAGCTTTCCTGTATGCTTCTGCTGAGGCCAGAAGAGTACAGGCACTGACTGCAGCAGGAGTCTAAAGGTCTGAGTTCAAATCTTGGTTCTGCCATATCTCGATGTTGAAAACCAACCAAACTTCCCTGGCTTTTGTTTCTGCATCCTAAAGGGATCCTCTCAGATGATAACTGGGGCCCGAGGTGTCTTACAATGTAATAGACTGAAGCTCTGTATCATTTTTGAGGGACCCTAAGAGTCCTTTTGGGACAATTGACACCTTAGGTCTTGGAGTGATAAGAGTGTTCATTGGTATGAATGGAGGACACCATCTTGGGAAGGTCATTTTTATTTCTCTAGGCCTTAGATTTATCCACAGCGAAACCAGAATTTCAAACATCCTACATCATTAGGGTTTTAGACTCATTAAGTATCACTTCTAAAAGTACTGTAACTTAGTGGTTCTCAGCACATGCTAGAAGTTAGTTTTCTTCTTCCATCCCCTCCACTCTCTGACTTCTGTAGACCAACTCCCAACCTCTGCTCTGCTCCCCAGCCTTCTGTAACAGAAAGAGTTGGGGAAAAGATGGAAATGGAGTCAGGCTGAGTCTCCACTGTATTCTTGCTGAAAGGTTAGGAGTTCCTGATTACTCCAGAGAATTTACACTTCCCTTTACTGGGCCAGCTATAGGATCCCTGGATATAAAAATAACTAAGACAGCAACTCTCTGGGGGATTCTCTATCCCTAACCCAAAGCCAATTCTCTCCTGAGAATCCAAGGAAAGAATTTCCACTTAGTCTTAGTCTGGTGCCACAGGACCAGGAGCCTTGACCGTCAAGTCAACTTCCGATTCAGCCAGTGAGGAAGATGCAAAGACCAGTTGAGTGTATACATTTGATGATGTGTTGGAATTTGTGATGTAAGTCAAAGTGAGTGGATGTGGGGAACCACATCAATGAATCCCAACACACCCTGCTTATCTTGTTCTTGAGCCAAACCTTCAATGGGTGGAGGACTGTGTTCTCACAAGAAGTGATTCAATGGCTTTGAGATTTCATAGTCTAGGAATTGAGGACTGGCAAAATATGGGAAGGGGAAGGAGAAATCATCCCTGGTCATGGGGTTACCCCTTTCCAAAGTTCTCATTTGTCAGCCCTCTTGCCTTTAGAGCCTTCAGTTGTCAGCTCTTCCCCATTCAATACACCCTGGGAAATCCATTTCTACTGAGGTCAACAGGAATCAAACGTTTCCTTTAGGTGACTCTCTCTCTTTGCCCTTTTGCCTAGCAAAGCATCAAGGAGTTCTCAGGACAAGGGAGGCTGAGCCAAGTGGCTCAGAGCATGACCAGCAACCTGTCTACACATTGACAGTTCAGATCCAAGGACACACAGCCTCGTGAACAGGACCCACATTCTAGAGGAGATAATTGTCAAAGAAGGGGGTCAAGCAACTCCATCAATGGCTATGAACCTGAGAATGTTGGGAGGAAAAGCCAGAGAGGTGCACCACTCCCTGTTCAGAGATGAGTAGATCCTACAGGGCTTCTCAGAGGAGAGAGCCATGAAAAGACCTTAAGGAAAGAGCCTGCCAATTATACAAGATGCATGCAGTGTGGTCACCTGACATGTGGTCACATGACCAGTTAGTAAAAGACTGTGCTATCGATAACTTGATATCTACTGAGTGTATTAGTTCCTTCTTTCATTGCTGTGACCACATTTGTGACAAAAGTAATGTGAGGAGGGAGGATTTCTTTTGGCTCATGGCTTGAGACTCCACTCCATTATGGCAGGAGCAAAAGGTCATGTTGCATCCGTGGTCAGGAAGAAGAAAGACACGGACACTGGTGTTCAGCTTACTTTCTTCATTTGTCCCTAACCATAAGATTTTAAATATTTCAACACTTGTGTGAGGTGGTGGATCTCTTAATTAGCTTGAAGATTGTGATCATTCCAAAATATGTGCACACATCAGAACATTACATTGTATTATATATATATATATATATATATATATATATATATATATATATATATATATATATATATATAAAATCATAGGGTATACCTTATAATAAGGTAAACTGAGAGATGAAATTTTAAAAATCAGAACAAATGCCAAAGAATCAAAGAGGCTTCCAGAGTCTGGAAAGGGGTGTCACGACATGATTTATGGCCTTCAATAGGTGGCAAGAAAGGACAAGGTCTAAAGAATCAACTTTTAAAGGTATTAGATACACATGTTTTTAAGTCACCACTCTGACATCTACAGTGTTTTCTGTACCTCTAGCTTCTCATCAAGAAAATAGGATATAGTCCTACATGAGAATTCAGGCTCCTGGAGGGCAAGTCACTGCCTTGCTCACTCCTCTATGGGTAAGGCTTGGAAGAGCACCTGGCCCTGGGTACCCCTCAGTCCACTTGCTGAATGAATGAATGGATGAAGGACATGATTTATTCACTATACATGTCTGGCTCAAGAAGATGCTCAAGAATAAAGATGCTTTTAAATACTTGAGATGTATAGATGACTCAATTGATGAAAATGAAAAAGTCATCTAGGGACCTTAAGTGCTAGAAGCTAGGGGTCTCTTCTGCAAATGGGGGAGCCAGTGAATCTCAGTGGACCTGGGAATCCACAGGTTATCAAGCATAACTAACTGCCTATTGGTGTAGGGACCTGGCTATATGAAAGAAAACCTTTTCTGAGACCCTTCCGAAGGCAATTCCCCGTGCATGTGTCATTGTCACAGGGCAGCTGTGGCCTCTCAAAACAGTCTGAGTCAGGAAGTAGGAATTCTTGGAGCTAGCCAAATGGTGACCCCTTGCTGTTGTTCTCTGAGACTGAGTAGGAGAGCCTGCTTGCCTGATGTGAAGTCACATGGTGCGCATCCGGGAGACCCCAAAGAATGGTGACCTTCGCTCTTCCCACGCATCTTGACCTCCTGGTCTCACCAGGCTCTAGTGTTAAACTTTCTTAGAGAAGAGGCAGGCTGAGACAAAGTGGAGAGGCCTGTCACGTGCTATCTCACTTAAGCCAAGCTGTCTCCGGGCTCCCTGGAGGCGAGGTTCACTCCCTAGGGAAGTTGGTGAGTGAGGCTAACCTGACCCTTCCTCTGCTTAAGTGGTTCCAAGGGAAGCCAGAGCTTTCTCCAAAGTGCTCAGCTTCTCCCTTAATGGCTTCCAGATCGTTCCCTCACCCTCTGTTCCCACACATTGTCATCCAGAGGGGCCAGCTCCTCACATGGTCCCCCATGTGTCCTCCATGTGCTCCTCATGTGTGTTCTGCTCACCTCTTATGGGCACTTTATCCTTGCTCGGCAGCCATCTCAGCTCAGGGACTCTCCTAAATACAGCAGTCACTGAAAAAGAAACCAGGGATCCAGGGAGGACAAGTTATGAGGTAGAGGTTGCTGGTTCATCTATGAAATCAGAGTGTGAAGGCATCCCATTGACATGACTTTGTGGTTAGATGAAGTTGGTTGGAAGGAACAGCAGAGAACTGGCAGAGATTAGCATGCAGAAAACAGGAATGGTGGCAGCGTTAGTAGTCTGAATAACTTAATAAGATAAAGAGAAACATTAGAGAAAGAAAATGGTGGAAACATATAGAAACCCGGGGGTGGAAATCTAGAAACTTGCAATGAAAAATTTTACAAGGAGACTGGACCCAGAGCCTTGCAAGCACCATCACCTGTGGCTCTGTGAGACAGTTGAGCTCACATAATGTCCTCAACATGCTCCAAGAGTTAACACAGGAGCCAAAACCTTTCTTCCAAGGGAACTTTGACTTTCAAATGTTGCTGGATGCCTGACACAGCTCATCAACTCACTGCCCTAAACATGAATATTAGAGATAGATATGTCTAAATCGGAGATAAAGTTTCTGACTGTGTATAGGCACAAATATAACCGCCATTCTGGAATTGTTATAGAACTATAGACAGAAAGATTAGCAGCCATTAAACTCTTCCATGTATTAAAAAAAAAAAGAGTGAGAGTTGGGTAACAAGGAAGGAAGCTGATTGGCGAGGGAAAGGAGAGGTGTGCTCTAAACTGAGGAGGGGGTGATCAAGAAACAGCAGCCCCAACACAACTAGAAATTATGAACCAAATCTGAAACCTGAAACTTACCATATAGCTTAATAAAACTCTATCTTATTATGATGAGCCCTCAGTAAAGATTCATTTAGAAAGAACTCATCATGTCCACTGCCTAGGGAACCTGGGTTTCTACAGCCACTCAGAAATGACTGGGGGAAGGTGTTCAACTCATTAATCAGCCATCAAAGTTGAAGCATGCACTGTAGGAGGTGATCAAATAATGGTGGGCTGACAAGTTGTGAATCTCTCTGTGTGGGAGGAAAAACGTCCCCTCTGGCTGGTTCAGATTTGACTTTCACTTCTCCCAGAATGCAGTTCTTGGTGTAATTCTAGTTTGAGGGATCCATTATTTCAATGGTCTAATGACCGAATTGAGAAACTGTTTGTGTCTCTCGTCCTTGGTAGGCTGGTTCTAGATCCCATCACTACTTCTTCATCCAGGCTGGGGTCTGCAGTCAGTACTTACCAGGTCTTCTCCACCCTGACCCAGCTTCACCCCGTATTTATCTCACTAATGTCAAGGCTTTAAAAGCCAAAACTGTGTCTGAACCTGTGTGTACACTTTGTCTAGAGATCTGATGAGCATTCCACCTGAAACTCAACTTTCCTTCCCCCTAAACCTGCCTTACCCTGATCTGCCCCATCTATGTTAGCTTAGGCACCTATGCACTCAGCCTCAAACCCTGGAGTCCTCCTTGTATGTTGCTTATCTCACCCTCCTCCTCGCCATCAGTCTAAGCCACCACTCTATTTTAAAGTTCCTCCTGAGAAAGCCTCTCTAGCAGTCAGCTGTCTCTAAGCTGCTCTGTAGCTGCCTACTTGGCCTGTTTTCTGTCAATTACCTGCTTTCAGTAAGATGGCCCTCCATGCCTTCAAGCTCCACAGCAGATTTGACTAGCCAATACTGAAATACACGCTATCAAATTTGTATTGAATATGTAAGTGATTTTGCTCTATTACTGTTCCCTACCTAGCTAACCTAGTACCCCATGAATGATATTGATGCCCTTATGAGAGAGACCCCAGAGAGATCCTCAGATAGTTTTGCCACGTGAGGGTGCAGAAAGGAGACAGCCATCTATGAGCTAAGAAGTAGCTCTCACCAGTCTACATGCAATGTGATCTAGCACTACGCTGACCAGCCTCCAGCATTATGAGAACTGAACAACTTCAGTTTATAAGCCGCTTACCCTATGACTATGTCTTGTGGCACCATGAACCAAAACATCTAACATGTGATAGTTCAAGGTAATGGAGCAGAGACCGATACTTAGAGAAGAGGTCAGATGAAGGGATAGAATGTCACAAAGGTCTCAACAAACCATGAGGCAAAGCCCAGGAAAGGGATCCCAAGCATGTCACCCAGAATGGAGTTTAAGTTGTTCCCTAAACCAGAGGCATGACACAAGATGAGTCTAAACGGCTGGGGGAGGGGGGAAGACAAAAACCACAGGTGCTATCTGGCACAGAGACTAAGGGATGTTCTGTTAATGTGCACCCAAGCTGATCCCGTACTACCCAATTGCTACCCAACCCTGGTATAAGAACAGCCCTGAGTCCATCTGGCTGGTCACTCCAAGGCCAGTGAGTCTACTGTATTAGAAATCCCATCTGAGCACCTTTCAAACTGCACCATGATTTGTCATATGACAGTTGGTCTTCTCCTCAGTGGCAGAGAGCCATCGGGTCTCATCATGATGGATCACAACTAGCCAGCTCTTAAGTCTAGACAGAGAGCCATCGGGTCTCATCATGATGGATCACAACTAGCTAGTTCTTAAGTCTAGACAGAGAGCCATCGGGTCTCATCATGATGGATCACAACTAGCCAGCTCTTAAGTCTAGACAGAGAGCCATCGGGTCTCATCATGATGGATCACAACTAGCCAGCTCTTAAGTCTAGACAGAGAGCCATCGGGTCTCATCATGATGGTCACAACTAACCAGCTCTTAAGTCTAGACAGAGAGCCATCGGGTCTCATCATGATGGATCACAACCTGCCAGCTCTTAAGTCTAGACAGAGAGCCATCGGGTCTCATCATGATGGATCACAACTAGCCAGTTCTTAAGTCTAGACAGCAGCCTTAATTGTTGGATGAATGACATTCTCATTCACCTCTTTAAGGAGAGAAAGAGTAAAAGCAACCAACCACTGTCAGTGTTGAACGTCTTCCATTCAGTCACACCCGACCCTTTTGTTGTCAGGTTTACAGTTTCCTCAGAGGTAGCTGTCAGTAACTGACTTGTATTATTGCTATGAAAACTGGAGCCCAGAAACTTGCTGTCTGCACAGTACTACAGCTTACAGTTAGCAGAGCTGGAATTGGAAGCCAACTCTGTCTGACTCTGAGTCCTATGCCCCTTCTCCTGTTCCAGCTTCTGTTGAATGGTAGAGTATTGAGTATCTTGTGCTGGCTACTATACTGTAACATTGCAAACATATTGTTCTATTTAATCCTCTTATAAGACTCATATTATCCCTTTGCTACAAATGGAGAAGCCAGTGTACATGGAGGTTACCTATCTTTTTTTAACCTTGTAGCTATGTTCTTTTAAATATTTTTATTAAAAAAAATACTTTTGCCTGGCATGGTGGTATATGCCTTAATCCCAACATTCTGGAGGCAGAGGTAGGCAGATCTCTATGAGTTCCAAGATAGCCTCTTCTGTTGGGAACTAAAGGGGGTGTGGGGGAAAGAGGGGGAAGGAAGGAGCCCACGTCCTGCCAGAGTTCCTCCTGTGCTCTGGGCAGGTGGATGTGGGAAGGCTGCCAGATGCTTTCCACTCAGCCCCAGGTGGGCATCTAAGCCACTGACCCCACTCGATGGGGGGTGGACAAGGGGCAGCCCCTGATACCAGGGGCCCCAAGGCACACTCTTCTACATAATGAGTTCCAAGACACCAGGGCAATGTAGAGAGACCTTGTTTCAGTTTTTTATAGAGTATATTTTGATAATATTCTTTCCCCTTCCCCAACTTCCCAACTTCTCCCAGATCCTCCCACATCCCTATCTACCCAACTTCATGTACTTTCTTACACACACACACACACACACACACACACACACACACACACACCAAAAACATGAAAATCAAAACATTAAAAAACAATAAGACAAAAACTAAATACCAAATTGAAAGAAAAAGCAAACAAAAATTGTGGAGTCCATTTTGTGTTGGCCACCTACTCTAGAGCATGGGGCCTTTCCTGTGGTATGGCTTATATATCCTGTGTCACTACATTGGAGAAAACTGATTTTCTTTTTCCCGTCAGGTACCAATGGCAAAAGGCTTCTTGGTAAAGAATGGGACTTTGTGTACACCTCTCTCTCTCCAGAGGTCAGTAATCTTAAGCTAGGCCATCCAGAGGTTAGGATTTTGTACTGACTTTGAACCTGGCTTTGTTTGAGCCCAAGGCCAAGTTTTCTTAAAACACAAGGAGTCAGTGTCCTGGCTGGCTTACCCCTGGTAATGGGTACAAGTCAAGAAGGGCAGGTTTTGCCTTCTTCCACCTTGGATCAGCTGAATGCCGTCTGTCCCATCTTTATACACCGTAATCATTAGTACACCCTTCCTGTGGCCAAGACCAAGGGTAAATCACAGAAGCCCATGGACACAGAAGACCCAGGACAGGACATTCCCAAGTCTAGAAGGATGCAACAAACAGCACGTCAGTCCTCTGGCAGTGGACGATGAACTTGTAGCTGGACACTGGGGGCTACCCAATAAGCGACTCCTTGTAAATGTCACTTTTATTTCGTCAGATGATGGGATGGGATGAGAGCGGTACCCAGGCTGTGCAAATACACTGCTTGGGCTGAGCCCAGAGCATTTCTCTGTTCTAACCATCCCTAGGCTTACACCTAGAAGCTTCTAGACTCTGTACAATCTAATCTTCCAAGCTGACTGTTCAAACGGGTATCTCTCTGCTTCTCACTGAATTACTCTGCTTGGCCTCATACTAACTTTGGCAATATATTCTAATCTTCTAGTTCCTTCTCATTCTCTGGCTCATTCTGTCTTCACCTGTGTCTAGCTTGTTCTCTCTGCAATCTGTCTTTGTAAAACTGTCCAGGTAAAACTCACACCACCACCACCACCACCACCACCACCATATTCTCACCCTAAACTGCTCTTAAATAGTCTCTCTTTCCTGTGCTGTTCTCTTGTAACTTGGATAGGTCCCTGACTCATTTCATCAAATCTTTCTCTGACTCATCACTTTGTCTGCCTCTCAATTAGACATCACTTTCAAAACTGGCTCCTTACTTCTACAAACTAACCTTACCTTCATTGTTAGGGATTAAAATGTGTACTAAGGGCATGTTTGTATTACAGCCACATAATACTGTAATACAAGGTATGTCTGCATTTCAGCTGAATCATATAGACGTGGAAGGCTTTTAGATGTGATCTATTTTCAAAGCAGCCATGTTGTTAGATTAAAATTCCTCTACAACTCCTGCAAGAAATAACTCAGCAGAATGGTGGGCAGCTGAGCACTCAGACTCTTGTCTCTATCTGAGTCCTTAGGTTTAAAATGATTCTATTTGCCAACTTTGTAATCTTCTGAGCCTCATCCCTTCTCAGCCTCATTTTTCTCATCTGTAAAATGGGAGTAATAATTGAACAGCTCATGGGATGGGATCACAGCTCATTTGAAAGGAAATCACTTTGATAGGGTATTTGGAAAAATCAATATCATCTCCAGTGGTGTGCTTTTGTTTAATGTATGGGTAAAGAAGGACTACACTGAATTCAGGAAAGAAGCCAGGATTCATAGGCCATACTTCCCATCTTTTCTTGCTCTTGGATAAACACCAGATCTGAAATCCAGGATCCAGCCTCAAATACAGCTGAAGGAATTCTTTCTCTGCCTTGTCCTGCTCACACCAAAAAGAAAATAGTGGGTTTGAACCTACCCTACTTAGCCCTCCTTACATTTCTTATAAGAATTAAACAAACAGAATATGTGGGAATATTGTGTGGAACCTAAATGCCTAAGAAATTTTATCTGTGGTGTTAAGATTTTTTAGTGTTCTTGTCCTCCACCCCACCCAGGCACTCTCCATCCAGTAAGCCTCTCTCCCACCCTTTCTGGCCCTCATCTGCCTTGGAATCTTACTTGGCTCTCCAAAATGCTTCAGAGCACAGCACAGATTGTCCACAGGTTGCTCCCAAAGCCTGCGGCAGCTGAGCCTGGGCCCAGGCCTTCCTCCTTGAAAATGTCTTGCCTAATGGGAAAGAATGTGGGCTGAAATTCAGTCCCATTCAACTGTATGAGCACCCACTGGGTCGCTGCCAGGTGCCAGGCCCTGAACATTGAGTACCAGAAATGAGCAAAGTGGTCTCTGCCCCCAGGAGCTAAGAGTCTAGTTGGCAAATTAGGACATCACATAGACCCGTTGTGTCAGTCAGCCTAGAGAAGGCACTGTGTCTAGCCTAGAGGAACCCAAGAAGGCTTCCTGGAGAAGGTGATATGGGAAGAGANTGGGTCGCTGCCAGGTGCCAGGCCCTGAACATTGAGTACCAGAAATGAGCAAAGTGGTCTCTGCCCCCAGGAGCTAAGAGTCTAGTTGGCAAATTAGGACATCACATAGACCCGTTGTGTCAGTCAGCCTAGAGAAGGCACTGTGTCTAGCCTAGAGGAACCCAAGAAGGCTTCCTGGAGAAGGTGATATGGGAAGAGATATTCATTCATGTCTGAGTATAAAGTCTTTACTGCATCATGAATCCTTTGTCACCCTATACTGTCTCCTCATCCCAGGCAATAAAGATTTGCCCCTTCTTCAAGCAAAAGGGGTTCTTAAAATAGGAAGTGAATCTGTCATTTTAAATGAACCAGAAAACTGAAGTACCTTTCTTATAGATGCTCAGCTGGGCCTGCCGGCACAACTGGGCAGCTTGTATGTGACGATTCGTGTTTCTTCTGGGACATTCATTTCCAATCACACTGACCTTCAGGACAGGATGCCAACTGTCCTTTAAGCTGTCTGCAGGGAGAGTCTAACCTGCTGCTGATGCTGCAGCAAGGAACCGTCCACAGCACTTAACAGTTTATACCACCTCTCATAGCCCACCCAGTCTTCACAGAAATTCTATGGACCGATTTCACTCAGCCTGGTTTATAGGTAAGGAAACTGAGGTTGAGACAGAGCTCTTTGGGGTGTGGCTGTGAAACTAGAAACTGACTCCAGAAGTCAGAGCGCCCTGGGTCAACATCTTGATCTGACTACAAACTACAAAGTCTATTTGGGAACTAAGGGCTGTTTGACTGCTTCCTGGCTCCCTCCTCCTTTTTCTTCCCTGGGATTGCCTTGGAAGGACCTGGGATGACTGGTGGCCATATGGCTCCTTTCTGTCTTTACCCCATCTCTGTTCTCTCCAACTCTAGACAACTGCAGCTTTTCCTATCCTTCACTCCTTTCCATCTCTCTTAATCACTTAGCCATGACACTCCCTCTCCACCCTCTCTCTCTCTCTCTCACTCTCTCTCTCTGTCTCCCTCCAACCCCATGTGTGTGTGAGTGTGTCTGTGAGAGTTTGTGTGTGTGTGTGTGTGTCCACCTCTTGTCCTTGCTGTGTCCCTTCTCCTCCAAGGTATTCAGAGATGTCAGTTCCTTTGCCAGGGGCCTTTGCTCTGCTAACAAGGGCAACATCTTATAGGCCAATCTGCGCTTCCAGCCTCAAGTTCCCAGGCAGCAATCAGGGAAAGCCGTGAAGAAAATCAGACAAGTCCCCACCTAAAGTTGTATACCCCCTTGGCAAGACAGGAAAGAGTTTCTAGAGAAGAGATAAATAGTAGATGCTGGCCAGCAGTATCCACATCACAGGCTATCTGTGGACATCTGGGGTGAGGAAGTGGGGTCCACCCTCTAGCTGGAGGCTACAGCAGGAGCTATGGACAACGACCACGCAGCTCCCTTAAGCAAAGGGTGTGGAGGGTGTGCGTGGGGGATGGAATTAGTAAGAGTAAAATGTCAAGCTCCGGCTCTCTTTCTGGTCAGGGTCGGCAGTAGAAGCTCAGAGTTCAGACAGAGAGGAAAAGAGTTTGTTGTGTCCTCATTTCGGTGGGCTGAGTTAAAATTCCAGCTCTTCCTGATTTGTAGAGATGCCTGATAGACACTTGGATTCCCTACTGGGTCCCTAATCCTTCATTATCTGATAGCTATGACATCTCTCCTATCCTGAGATACTGTAGTATTTTACTAGATGATTCTCTGGAAAGCGGAGCACAAGCTTGGCAGGTTCTGGGCACTCAATGAACATGAGTCCCCTTCCTAGAAAGTCTTCCTGTATCAGTCCTGCTCCAGGGCTCTCTCTCTCACCCTCTGCTGTCTGCAGCTCTCTGCTGGTCCTTACAGACTTGGCAGCCTTGTTTGCTTCAGGCACTAGCCCCCAAGACTCTCATGGCCTTTGTTCTTGTTTGCTTTAGGACTGCTTTCTATATATGTTTTCTCATTGATGCTGTGATTTGGATGTGGTTTAGGTGTCATACAAGGGCCCATATGCTTTAAAGGCTTAGTCACCCGATGGCAATATTGAGAGATGATGTCTTTAAGAGATAGAGCCCAATGAAAGATTCCTGGTTCATTGATGACATGCACATGGGACAATCTGTAGGTGTGTCCAACCGTTTGACACAAAAGTTCATCTGCTGTTTTGTTTTTTATCATCAAAACACCTCATGATGTTTTAAGTAAGTCTACAACTTCATGTTGAGCCTCACTGTTAGCCATCCTTGGCTGTGGGCAGCTTCACAAGTCCCCTGAGTAGCAGGTTGCCTACCCTGTGGTCCCTGCCCTAGTTGGAAGAGACTCAAGTAGCTAGATGACTAATGGTACCAGGATGGCTTGGAACTGTCTACAGAGCTAGTCAAGGATTGAGTGTTGGGCAGGCAACATACTGAATGTTCAACCTCAGAGCTCAATTAGGCATTAAACTATTGTGACTTCTAACGTGGGCCAGCCATTCCCCTAGGATGCTTAGGAACCTGTTATCTGTTTCCTATAGTTACCAAAGCCACAGATGAATTACACATTTGTACTTAATTGTGTGTGTGTGTTCGCTCTTGCAAGTATTCCGGTGCGTGTGTGTGTGTGTGTGTGTGTGTGTGTGTGTGTGTGTGTGTGTGTTCCTGTGTGTGTAATAGCTGATGTAACATTTCATAATGATCAACTTATGGGTAACTATAGAAGTCTCTGGTTCATTCAAAGACTTTGATTGATTTATTCTTACTCATTGCTCAACACGATTATCATGTTGCTTTGGGTAAATGATTTGATTTCTCTGATTCTCCCTTTATCAATAGAGGTTGTACATCACAGGGAGCTGCTGGTGGTGATTCAAAAGCTGCATCAAATGCTTGGGAGAGGTCCTTAAACCTGCTCTCTGTCCACTGTTACTCTTTTTGTTTTTAGTGTTGTTGTTAATGTTGTGATGAGATGAAAAAATGGAGTGTTTTAAAACACAACATACTCTGTGGGGAATGTGAGGTCTATTTTTTTTTTAACATTGCACATGAGAGAGAAGGCCATGGAACAGAAAGGCTAATTGGAGAGACACAGGCTCACAACTCAGGTAGACTGAGGTACAAATTTCACCTGTTGTGCTTCTTCTCTAGGTGACCTTGAGTGAATAGCTTTTCTTTCATCCTCTTTCATCCTCTGTATGGGAAGATGTCTGCATCACCACAGAATAGGCACTCCTATAAGTTGCCATGGTGACGGACATCCTGTCTCTTCCCATTCCTTCCCGACTATTGAACCAATGAGCTTCAAAGCTCTGGTTTCAGATAGATCTTTTTTCTTCGGCCCTCTGCTCTTCCAGAGGTTTACATGGAGGTCTGTGAGGGCTCTAGCTGAGATCCATGAGTGATTCTGGACCAGGAGGCCAAGAATCTGCAGGCTCTATCTCCCTACCTGGTGAAAAGAAAACCTTCTAATAGGAAAATTAAACACTTGCGTATTTTTAAATCTAATTTCATATTTGTTTTCTCTTAGTTCTTGGTAGGAGATTAGTTACTGATTATGGTCACCAGTTAGAAACATTTCGTTTAAAACACTTCACTAAAGTATGATCAGTAACAGCCTTGAGAAGATGTTGCTTCATTGTGAAAAATCCACCCATAAAGTAAAGCTGTCTCGTGCTTTTCTGACTGTTGGCAAAGAGATCTGGATTAATGTTAAATATTATGTTTTATGAGTTTTTACAGCTTGTCTCATGAAGAAAGGGGGCACCCTAGTATAGTAGAATGGTTAAAAAACTGGATCCACAGTCAGACTGCTTAGGATTCGATTCTACCTCTGACACTTTCGGCGGCCTGCTAACCTCTGTGTCTCATTTCTTCTGAAAAATTGGCCCTTGCAAATATTCAGTTCTCAACATTGCTGTTTGAGAAGGAGATATGCTCACCAAGATGAAATGCCCAGGACAGCTCCTGTGTTGAGAGGTGCTGCCTGTTACAACCTCTCTCCGCACTCCTACATTATGGCTTCAAAAGAAGATCTTCGGCATCTTTCTTCATGTCCAGGATATAAAGATAGTGTCACTTTGTCCCTAGCTATCAGCAATAAAATTATCCGTGGATCAAATTGGAGTATTTATCTGTAGTGCCTGCACTCCTGTACCCTAAATTTCCATTAGTCCCCTTTACCTGCTGCGTATGGAGCTGTGGAGAATTTCAGATTGAGGCAGACATGAGCAATCATCCCATCTGATTGCTCTGGACACTGACATATGCCAAAGCTACTATCCCCGTACCACTCCAATGCCTCTGGTGACAGACACTTACCACATCCTTCCTGGTCACCCCACCTTACCTCTGTACGTCTCTAATTCAAACAAAAATTCTTCCTTAACTGTGCCCCAGGCAATTGCTGCAAAAGGAGTTCCTCTGATCATCTTCTTTTGCTGGCCTTCCGTGTTTTCCCGCTCTGGGTTCACATCCAAACTCCCAGAACTTCTCAAGGCCAAGAGGCCCTCAACCATTACAAGCTACGTTTCTTCCCCATACATAGCCTGGGTCTCACCTAGTTTTTAATGCCAGGCCATTTTACAACTTGGTTACTTTGCCCGTGCTGCTCCCCCTAGCTTCTCTCCTCTGACAGCCTCCTGTACATTCACTAAGCCTCCACTCCTCCTCCTTCTCCTCCTCCTCCTTCTTCTTCTTCTCCCCCAAAGGATGCCAAGGCTCCATCTCTCAACACCTCTGATTTTCACTGTCATCATTTGTTTTCGTTTCTTTCTCTGATATGAGTGACAGCTCCTTCTTCGTGTTCCCCACTGCTCCTCCCATGCTCAGTTCACCACCTGCACAGATGAGGTTCCCAGAAGGCATTGCCCCGATGAAGAGGCAAACACATGATGGTCACATTACAGGGGATCGCAGTGATTGGTGCTCACAATTCAGGGGATCCCATCCACTGCTGCTGGTTCCATTCCTAGGTCTAGCCTTTTCACATCATTTACATATTTGAAGGCAGTTCTTCTGTTCCCTGGATGCTCTCATTCATTTTATTTGGTGGGGGATGCTGTTCCCAAGTCCAGGGCCTCACTTATTTATGCTAGGCAAGCATGCTGCTGCTCAAAGCTGCAGTCCCTGCCTAATTCCCCAGTCCTACCAGCCTTTCCATGTATATGGTTCAATCCAGAGTCTCCCTTATCCTTGTCACTCTTCTCTACATAAATTCCAAGTATTTAGTGTCCTCTTCAAACTATGTCATCTGATATGGCTCCCAAGATGCCCCCATGGTCTGCCTTATGCAGGAATGCTCTCCATTCGTTCTAGCTGTTAAATGGTTTATAGCATAAACAAAAGGACTAACCCCAGACTCTGTTGAACATAGGTTCAAACTAACTTCATTATCTGTCATTTAAATAACTTGTGGTAATGTTCAAATTACTGAACAGCTGGCATGGTTCAGGACTGACAGCTAAGGATCATAAGCAGAATCCAGAAGCCCCTATTGAACTTGGTATTGTCCTTTATGGTTAGGGGTCACAGGGTAGGAGGGTGCATGGGAAGTCAGAGAGCCAGCAAATTGGTCAACAGTATACAAGCATATTAATATTTGGATGGCTGGGAAGCTATCCCTGTGTGTACTGGGTATCTATCCCTCCTGGTTATGGCTGGAGTCCAGGACTTCCGGTTCTTATAGCATCAACCTTTTCATCTTGATAGTGAGTTGAAAATAGTCCCTGATGTTGGGGACATTGAAAGGACACAATAATTAATGTCCATCTTCCCCTAATATAGTGAAATAAAGAAAACAAGTGGGCTGGAGTCAGGAGGGGTCTCTGTAAGTACCCCAGAATGATTAGATGGAAAGTGTGCCTCCTAAGGCTGTGATGTCACTGGACCATGGACCCATACACCACAGTATGGTCTCCATCGAAGTCTCCAGCCTCATCTCATTACTTGCTGAATGTTCCAACTGCACTGTGCTCTGTATCCATTTTTAACCATGCCCAGTCTTCTGATCACCACATGCCTTTGCCTCCTGTTCTTTTGTTCTGGAATGTTCTATTTTCTTTCATCTTCCATCTAACTACTCATTCTCATATATTAATATTCGGCTCACACATCTCCTCCTTAAAAGCCTAGCTCTGTCTGTGAACTTAAATTGGGGACCTGGGTTTTTTTCACTGAATCCTGAGGCCACAGGAAGCCAGCAGGCTATAACTTGATGCAGTTGGCCTCCACGGGAAGTCAGACAGCAAGAACTTCTATGTAGACCTCTACACGTACTAACAGGAGCCAGAAAAAGGACTCCACCTGTGAGGCACTTTTATGTCTCATCTTTCAGCCCCATGTTGCTTGCTTCTTGAAATAAGTGTGGATTCTATTTAGTAACATAGAGTCCACACCCAGGAGAGCAAGCATTTGTTAAGCATGTGCCACTTCAAGTGCTATCTTTGGTAACAGAATTACTAGACCTAAGGATCTTGCTTCCCAGAGGGGGCCTGTCCATCCTCTGCTGTTAGCAAATCTGATACCCACTTGAAACAATCTCCCACTTAATTCTGTAGGTAAGCTGCTAACATTCAAGGAGTTGAGGGATAAAGATAACACAGTATCATTCGGCACCGTTCAGAGTCAGCCTGAAATAACACACGAGAGTTGTGGTTACTATTACTATATTATTAGATATTATTATTAGACTGTATCATTAGTAGTAATATATCACATTATTATTATTATTATTATTATTATTATTGCTACAGCTGGTGAACTCCTGAAATGTCAATGGACCTAGCGAACCACACATTCATTTCTTACTCATTAGACATTTGATACAGGCCAAGAAGTCCTCCTCCATCTGCCTACCTTGTTCATGTAGCCTCCATGGTCATCCAAATAGGAAAGTAGGGTAGATAGAGGAGTCAGGCCAGCTCCTAACTGCCTCTGTCTTGAAGGGACATCTTGGTCTCATCTCTCTGAGTCTATTGGCCAAAATGGGTCAAAAGAGACAGCCTGATTCTTGGGATGATGGTATGTGGTAGCCCTGGATGAGTTGGTGATTAATACCATCTCTGCTATAATTAATGCAGTGGAAACGATTATATTTGCCTCTTACCTCATTTACAAGAAAGGTTTGGGAACAATGAGACATCTAGAGAAAAGATTCACAAGAATGGCCCAGTGAAATCACTGGGCTTTGCAAACACTCAGCTCCTTCTCAGCAAAGTGGGTAATAGTACGAGTGGCCAGCTCCATGGAGCTGCCTGGAGGCATTAGATTCTCTATCTCTGTCTCTGTCTGCCTCTCTGCCTATCTGTATGTCTGTCCCCGTCCCTCTCCTCTGTGCATCGCGCTACCTTCTCGCCAGCAGGAAAACACGGGAACACCAGGATCCTTCTACAGACTGCTTTATTGAAGCCTTGAAAGAGGAAGACCCAGAGCCCGGAAAAGTCTCCGCTTATATAGCCAAGGAGGAGGCGTGTCTTAACCGGATTGGCTGCTGGGCCATCACTCATGTTAAGCCCCGGGCTGGGCGGTGGTTAAGCAGCAGGGGCATGGGCTTTTGGGTTGTTTACTAGCTCTGTACAGGGGGTGGTAACAGGATGTCTTCGGGTTGTTTACTTGCTCTGTACAGGATGTCGGCGCCATTTTAGAATGGTGCCTGAGCCGACTCAGGCGCGGCCCTCTACACTCCTCCTCCCCTTCTCCCCCTCCCTCACCTCTCTCTCTCTCTGTCTCTCTGTGAGTGTGTGTGTGTGTGTGTGTGTGTGTGTGTGTGTGTGTGTGTGTGTGTGCACATGTGCCTGTGCACTTGAAGGGGCCAGAGGGAAATGTGAGGTGCTCTGTTCTGACACTTATTCTTTTGAGCAAGGTCTATCACTGAACCTAGAGCTAGGCTTGTTGATCCAGCAAGCCCTTGTGATCTTCCTATCTCTGCCCAAGACAACACTGGAGTTACAGACCAGTGGGAGCCACACCTACCTCTTTAAGATGGGTGCTGGAATCCAAATTCAGATAAGCATTCTTACCTGTTGAGATCTCTCTCTGTATCCTGTGTTATCCCACTTCATTCTCAGTTTTCTTATCTGTGAAAGGGTGGAAAGAGTGTTGACAGTACTCATCACTTAAGTCTGTTGTGGGAACTTGGAGAGAAGCTGTTCAAAGCATTAACAACACAGTTATCTGACATTAATCCAAAAATGCTAGGTAATGATATTGAAATGGAAGGAGCGGGTATCTTATAGTATGGAATAATTGTCAGCAGCAAGAGAGAAAGAACCAAACAGCAGCCCAACAGTGGTGGCACTCCTCACCTTCAATACCAGCACTGGAGAGGCAGAAACAGGTGGATCTCTGACTTTGAGGCCAGCTTGACCTATAGAGAGAGTTCCAGGACAGCCAGGGCTACACAGAATAACCCTGTCTCAAAAAAAGAAAGGGGTGGAGAGAATGAAGTAGGTGAGGGAAATTTCTCTAGCAAGTACATTAGATTCTCTGTCTCTGCCTGTCTGTTTGTCTGACTCTGTGTCTATGTCTGTCTGTCTGTCTCTTTATATATGTGTGCATGTGCCTTGAAGAAGGGGAGAAGGAGGAAGAAGAAGTAGAGTATGACTCAAATAGCAACATAGATGAATCTTAAAAATTCTATCTTGTGCAAAAGATGCCATATGCAAATAATTTCACTCAGATGAAATCTAGAAAAGATAACTGAATTTACAGTAACCACAAGCAGATTAGTGGTTTCCCAAGGCTTGAGTTATATGAGACATGTAAGAATTGGCAGTGGAGGGGTTGACAGAAATATCCCATATGTTGATGGCTGTAATGACAATGAGTATACCTGCTTGTCAACAGTCATGAACCTGAAATCTAAGCACTTAAAATCAAAGCTGTGGGCTGGGAAGAGGGCTCAGTCTGCACAGTGCTTGCCTTAGCAAGCATGGGTTTCATCACCGGAACTGTCAAAAAAAAAAAAAAAAAAAAAACACCTGAGTGTTGTGGCACACACTTGCAGTCCCAGAGCTGAAGAGATAGAGACAATCAGATTCCTGGGGCTTGCTGGCCAGCCATCCTAGTCTACTTGGTGATCTGTAAGCCAGTGAGAGACTGTCTCAGAATACAATGGACAGCATTCCTGAGCAATGACATCTGAAGTTGTCCTTGGGCCTCCATTTGCACATGTACAAAAGCTCACATGGACTTCCATACACATGGACTACACATGTGCACACACACAATCAATGCTTCTATTTCATGTAAATTATAACACGAGTAAAGTATACTTAATTAACAAATAGAAACAAAGAACAAGAAAGTGAATATGCTGGACCAGGCAAAGTGTAACTCTGATTCTGAAAAAAAAAAAAAAAAAAAAAAAAAAAAGTCAGAAATGCCCCGACCTGTGTATCAATAGCACATCCTGTTCTGGAGCCCTTTGCGCTGGTCCCTCTCCTCTGGGCATGTGCTACAGCTGTACACATCCTGGTCCCTGTTTCCTGCCATTGAGCCAGTCAGCTCAGCCTCTCTGTCTTGTCAGTAAACCCAGGGATTGATGAGCAGGAAGGGTGCAAGATTCCAGATGGGAGTGGGAGCCCCACAAATTACCTCCCAGTAGAGTGCCGATGTTGACATACACACCCTAAGCTGGAGGGAATGATGACCCCTCTGTCTTGGAGAGACTGGTGACTATGATTCATGAGTTAGTGTGGGAGGAGGTGGGGGGCCTGTCAGCTGATGGTGATGCATCTGTCCTCAAATCCTTTACTGTAAACCAGCATGGTGAGAATAAAACACCTCTCTCCCTGCCCAAGTGAAGACACTTGCCCAAAGTCTCTTAACTGGAAGCGGCAGAGCTAAGATTTGAACCCTGTCTATCTGGCACAAACCTACAGAAAGCACATGCCTCATTCCCTTGCATGTCCAGCACATAGAGAGTGGGCAGCTAGAAGCGTGTACCCTTGGAGACAGCCACAGAGCCCAGTAGCAGCAGTGGAAACAGCTGGAGTGGCCTTCCCATTACTTTTGTCTCAAGGAAATGTAAGTCATACCAGGAGTCCCAGATCCAAGGAAGTCTAGGAATGTGCTATCAACTAGTCCTTTCAGGGAGATAGGTACCATATAGGTAGAGCAGAATGGATAGAGAAGATCCTGTCTACCAAGATGCAGTACTAGATTGGGGGGGAGGGGGAAATCAAAGACCCTGGAAGGGAAGGGCATTAGGACTCTGGATAACTAACTGGTAGACACCAGTAGAAGCATCTTTAAATAAGGATTTCTCTCAAGACATATGGGAAGGGTATCATGGGATCCAGGGGCACCAGTCAGTCCAGGAATAGCCTGGAACCAGGAAGTACTGCTGGCACACTTTATATCACTGATCTCCATCCCTTTCTGGCATATGCTCTGTGCTTCTATTTCCCTACTGATGGGGATCTTCTGCTTTTCAGATCCAAGCAGACAGAAGCATAGATATTATTGCATGGCCAGCTTCTCAGAATGCCATAATGCCTGTCAATCTGTCCGGCTGACTCCTCTTTCTTCCCACAAATCCTAAATTTTAAGGAAAGAGGCTTGGCTGGTGTTGGGCCAACAGTCCTTCCCTACCTGCCGTGTGTGTGTGTGTGTGTGTGTGTGTGTGTGTGTGTGTAGAAGACAAGGGATCTGCCACCTTGATTTTCTGCCTGTCCCCTGCACTAGAGATGAGTCTAGGCGGCTAAGATAATATGGGAAGGGGTTGCTGGCCAAAAGGCTGGAAACCCTACCCAAGACAAATCCCACATACATATATAGCCATGCATATTGTTAACTAGCTTAATCTGGGCTCAGGAATTTTCAAATTGCTCCCACATGCAGAGAGATGCCTCCAAGTTGCTGTCACTCCGACATCAGATGAAGGATTGAATCTGTTCACCCAGCTCAGGCCCTTTAAGGCAGCAGGCCCAGCCTCTCTCTACACCTACCAGCCATGGCGACAATGGTCTACATTTATTTCTGAACCTTTTCTCACTCAGATCATATCTCTTTAGCATTTTGGTAATTCGCTCAATTTAATCCTGACTTGTGGTCCCTTTGACTCATTACTAGTCCTTGGTTCTCTCACCTAGGCTTGGACCGATGTGGGTCCTGGGTTCTGATAATGCCTCCCCCTTTTCCAGAGTGTTCTCAGGAAGTCCACTGCCCAGCACCTTTAAGCCCAGTCTCCAAATCCCACTGATCATCCCCCTGGCAGGACCAAGTGGGTGTGTCCACATTGATGATTTCAACAGCATGGCTTTGGCCATCCATTTGGTTCCGCATTGTGTGAGTTTAGGCTCCATACCAAGCCCTACACCAGGTGCCAGGACACAGAGATGTACAGCTGTGAGACTGTTGCCCGAAGAAAGCCATTGGCATGGCAAAGGTTTAGCTGTCGCTGGGGAGCTTCCCATGTTCCACATTCAGTTCAGAATCCAGAGCCAGCTACCAGAAGCCAGCCCGCCAGAGGAGAATGCACGACAGCCCAGAATGTCAAAGATAATTCTGGTCCTGGCATGGCGAGCTGCAAGATAAGAAGTCTTTGTTACTTCCTCCTCTGTGGGCACAATGAGGTATTTATGCGACTCCCCTCGGGACTTGGGAAGCATTTTAGGCCCAAGAAAGGCCCGTGCGTCATCATAATTGTGTAATATGGCTGTCCTCTTCCCATCCCACTCCCTTGACAAATCCTGGTCAGGCAAGATTAAGCTGGATTGATGCTGCTACCGCTGTCCATCCAGCTTCTTTCATCGGTCTTTGTCTTTAACTTCCAAGGAGCTAACAGGGGCATCATTTATTCCCACTGTCATGATCCTCTGACCCTCAGACACTGTATTTAAGGATCCACCAATTCTCCAAGTGTTGCCGTGCAGATTGTCCCAGAGGACATTTTTGTAACTGGGAAAGACAGCCTTCCATGTTCAACTGAGCCCAAGAGACAGTGTTAATTAATAGTGAGTTTGAGCCCGTTACCAGCACTGAAAGCTGAGTAATTTGTGTGACCTCTCTGAACCTTAGGGGTCTTCACTTTGTCTTGATTGTGTTCAGTAGATAGCATGGTTCCAGCAGAGGTACTTGTGGATTCCACGTTTACTGAGAAACTATTCACAATGACAAAGAAAATGTGGTACATATACAAAACGGAATTTTGTGCAGCCATAAAGAAAAAGTGAAATCATGGCATTTGCAGGAAAATAGATGCAAACTGGAGATTATGCATGTTAAATTAATTAAGCTAGACTTAGAGAGACAAATACCTATGTTCAAGACCTAGATTTAAATATATGTATGTATGTATGTATGTATGTATGTATGTAGTCAAGAAACTGTAAAGGGGGTCATAAAAAGGGCAAAAAAGATTTTAAAGATGAGAAATGGGATAGTGAAATACAGGTAGGAGGAAGGATTAAGAAGAATGAGATGGAGGGAATCGTCTAGGGGAAAGGAGATGGCAGCAGGTAAGCAGAGTGAATACATGCCTGACCCTTAATAGATGCCTGGTAGGTGTGACTTCCATTCCTATGTCCTAAGCAAGTTGGCAAAGTAAAACAGATGAACACAGTCTCCACCCTCAGGGAACTTACACTCATGAGTGAATAGTCTCACCTCTGTGAAATAGCCTCATCCCTCAAAAATCAGTTTCAAAAGATAGGCCACTGTGACCCCAATTTTATACAAATGATTGGAAATGCAGGGCATTCAGGTGACTCAGCCACAGACTCAGAACCTGGAAATGGGGTTGGGGACTTCTTAGAATTGAACTGGATCTAGAGGTCCCTTCTCACCCTCTGCCTGCACGATCTTACCCAACTCAACTGAGCGGGGAGTCACCGGGAAGCAGATGGTGGGATAGGGCTGGATTGGAACCAGGCAGAATTCTCCGAGATGGTGACCATGAACACAGCATTTTGTTTCCTCATCTGCAGAGTGTCATTGATGGTGAACACACCATCAGAGGGGCTGTGTAGATCTAGTTAGCAAGTGTCATCAAAAGGCTGCAATGGGCTGGGTACTGTCTTAACTGGTACAGGTGAGTCCTCTAGCAAGACTATGGTCTGGTGTCCAGTGATTGCCTGTCTAACTGTCTATGAGAGGGGACAATGGGATCGTTCATCTCCAACAGCTTTGCCATTATGTTAAGAGAGTAAAAAGGATTGCAGATATACAGCAACTTAATACAAGTGAAGAAACACAGGGATAATTATAGTACTGACAGTTAACATGTATGAAAGATTTTTCTCCATGAAGGTTCTAAGTGGACCCATTTTACAAATGAGAAAGCTGAGCCCTAGGGAGGATGTTCTTTAATAGTGAGTAGAGCAATGGAAACTAGGTGCTGTGACTTCTAGTCCTAAATGGCACACGTACACACACATCCAATGACCAGTCTCTGGTTTCTTGTATCTCAGAAATACATTTACAGACATCTGGAAACCTTGTCAAGGGTTTTATCATTAGCTCTGGGGAGTTTAACTCCTAAAACCCCCATCCTTTTTCTTGAATCTGAAGCTTAGATGTTAAGCCAAAGGCTCAGCTCCACACTGGGAATGACATTTGCTGGCAAGCTTCTTCTACCCCACCCCCAGCCCCTGCCTTGGAAGCTACCTCACCACCAGGCTTTGCATCACTGTTGGCCAAGCCTAGACCCTGGGTTGTGTCTTGAATCTGAAAGCCCAGCCACAGGCTTTAATGAAGCTTTCTTTCTGAGAATCTCAAGTGGTCATTACCTCACTTGTCCTCTGTCAATGTCCCCAGAAAGCTGGCTGGCAGCATCATCCAAGATCTATAGATTGTGGGGCTGGAGATGACCAGAAATGGGAAATGACTCTTTCAAGGTCACCTGGGAAAGTTATGCGCAGAGATGCTCCCAGATTTCCTGTATCCCAACCCCAAGATGTTATCTGAGGCGTTAATAGACAGAAACTGTAAATCACAAGATGACTAGTGGCACAGATGAGAGGCGTTTGTAATCCGTTCTAAGCTCTATACCTAGCATAGAGCTCCATGTATTCTCACTGAGCATGTATGTGCATACACATACACCTAGTGTGTACGTATGCTTGTGTTCCTTCACATGAGTGCATGTGATTGTGGAGGCAGGAGGACAACCTTGACCCTTGGCCCTTAAGAGCTACTCCCGTTGATTTTCCTTTTCCCACCTTGTTTCCTTGAGACAAGGCTTCTCACTATGTAGAACTCATCAACTAAGGTAGACCAGCTGACCAGAGAGCTGCTGGGATCTGCCTATCTCTACTCCCCAGCGCTGGGATCACATCACAAGTGTACTGCTCTGCCCAACTTTTCTTTCTAATATGAATTCTGGGGGTTGAACCAATAGCCTAGCACTTTACCAACAGAGATATCGCCCATCCCCCAGCCCCCACTGCACTCAATTTATTGATAACTCTCCTCATGCCCGAGCCTGAGCTAGGCACCAGGAAGAACAAAATGGATGAGGCAGATGTAGTCTTTATTGCTTTGGAGATCACAGGCAAGTAGGAAAGACAACTGAAGACACACTCAGTGGGGGTGGGGGGGTGGGGGCGAAGAATAGAGCAAAGAACTCTTCAACTAGGGGAGTCAGGAAGGGCTGTTTCTGAAAGGCGATGGTGACACATGAAGGGTGAAGGGAGTCTCCTGAGGAAAGGGAAGGAGCCCCGCTCCAGGTGGAGATACTGCTATTGTGGTTAAAGTGTCCCCTAGATGATGTATGCGGTCACCTTTGACATGAATGGGAGGTGTTAGAACCTTTAAACAGAGACCTAGTAGAAAGAAATGAAGTCTCTAAGGACGTGCCCTGGAAGGACATAGTGTGATGCTAGTTCCTTCCTCTCTTTCACATCCTTGTTCTACCATGTGTTTCTCAGTGTGATGATCTGTTCACCCCAGGCCCAAATGCCCCAGACCAACTAACCATGCTCTGAGACCTCTGAAATTAAGCCAGCTATCTGTTGTGTTTTCTTTGGGTCCCCTCAAGTATGTTTTCCCAGCAATGGAAAGCTGTGACACCCTGCCTGGGCACTCAGGAGGAGCAGTCAAGGAGCCAAAACACAGCAAAAGGAGAGTGGCATTCAGGCTAGCTTGTGGGTCATGTAAAGGGAAGACAATAAGACACTGCGGTCTGCATTGTTTTTCTATTCCATCTTATAGCTGAGTATGACTGCGTGTAACAATGCTCACGGATCACAGCAAATCACTGAGGGTCTACAGGCTCCTAACCTGAATCGATTAGCAAGCCCATTGTTTAAGGGTAAATCTGTATGAACCAAACTCATATCATTGTCTAAAGCGAATCTTGGATTCACAATTGACACTTGAACCAGAATACTGTTAGCTCTTCATCTCCAATCAAGATAGGGGGCCATAGTCTGGGGATGTAGCTCAGTTAGTTAAGTGATCCCCCACAACTCATGTGAAAAAGAGCTGTGTGGGGGTGGAGCACTGGGGAAGCAGAGACAGGTGGCCCTGGGGCTAACTGGCTAGATAGTCTCACCTACTTGGTGGGTTCCAGGCCAAAAAGAGACCCAGTCTCAAATAAAACAAAGTAGATGGTACCTAAGGAACAATACTCAAAGTTGTCCTCTGGCCTTCATATGCACTCACATGCTTGTGACCCCATGTCCACACATGTATACCAAACATGTATATATGTACACATGTGTACACCCGTGCATACGCGCGCGCACACACACAAGGGGTGGGAGAGGGAGGAGACTGAATCAAGAGGTAATGAATGCTGATCTGTCACTGGGCAAAAAAATAAAAAAAATCAGTTAAAGTTGAAGAACCCCAGTCTCTATAAGTGTGTGACCCGTCCTCACTTTGTAATACATGGGAAGCCACAGCACACCCAGGTGGCTGCTTAGTAAATATAAAAGTGATAGAAATAAGTCAAGGTCAGTGCCTGATGGGGCCACACTAGAACCACATAATGCAGCCAGCTCAAAGTAGGTTCAGCTGAGCCAATAAGAGGAAATGTATTCAAGGTGAACACTCAGTAATAGAAGCCACCATTAGAGGCATTCTGTCCGAAGCAATGTCATTGTAAGGGTATTAGACAAGATGACGTAATACCAATGTGCTATGGTTACAAAGTCAATTATTACCTATCCAGAGGGAGCCAGTACATTGCATTCATGCATGGTCTAAGCCTCTATCGTTATCGTGCATGCCATGATTGCTCGTGCTATTAAAATAAAAAAATAGTCATTATCTCTAGACTACTGCCTACGTGCAGGATGCACTATTTTAACTCTGCTAAGGTCCACAGTAATATCACAGGGTGGTCTTAGCACCCACATTCAATAGATGGAGAAGGAGGAAACCAAGACTTAAAAGGTAGTAGTCACCCAAGGTCACTCTTCAAATGAATGGAGATTCCAGGGACGTTCAACACATTGCCCCACTGCAGCTCTGTTAAAATGGATTATGCCTTACACGCTCACTGAATATATGCAGGTTGTAAATCCAGTCTTGTCTCTCCCACTCGGGAAAGTAGATTGGATTATTAGTCAGCAAGAGTGATGTCATCAGGGTGACCTTGAACCTACTCTCATTCATTAAAAGAGGAAGTATTTGTACAAATATCAGAACATAAGCGTTTTCTCTCCGTGTGTGTGTGTGTGTGTGTGTGTGTGTGTGTGTGTGTGTGTGTGTGTGTGTCTTTTTCTCTCTGTCTTTCTCTCGCTCTTTTGTTTTATTGAATCAAGTTCTCACACTGAAGCCCAGGGCCTTGAACTTATAGCAACATACCTTAACTACCCAAATTCTGAAACTACAGGTGTGAGCCACCATGTTCAGCTCTCATTCTTAACAATGCAATAACTATTGGCTTGGAAGTTCCCAAATTTGGCAGTAGGATCTCACTCTACACTCGATATATATTCCTTAGTTATTTTGAAAGGTTCCTCCAAAGATGTCCCCACAAAGCAGCTGTGATAGTTAATTTTAATTGTCAGTCTTGAATCATCTGAGAAGAGAGTCTCAATGAGGAGTTGTCTAGATCAGGTTGGCCCCTGAGAGTGTCTGTGGCAACTCTCTTGATTATGTTAATTGATATGGAAAGAGCAAGCCCATTGTGGGTGGCACCATACCCTAAGCTTGGGTCCTAGACTATGTAAGAGTGAGCTGAGCAGAAGCATACATGGGTTAATTTTTTTTCCATACTCTTCTTGACTGTGGATGTGATGTGACTAGCTGTTTTAACTTTCTGCCATCTTGCTTTCCCATTATGGTGGATTATAATCTGGCATTATGAGCTAAAATAAACACTCTTTTTCCTAAGTTCTTTTTTTAATCAAGGTATTTTATCATGGTGACAGAAATGAAATGAAGACAGCAAACTATCAGTTGTAATTATGCCTGGCTGTCAGTCATCCCTTCCTCCCCATAGTCTGCCTTCTACTACTTAATGTCCATCATCTTGCTCTCTGAGGTCAACTTCCTACCTAATGGTCCACAGGTCATGATGTACTTCATTCATTCATGACTCATTCATTCATTTATTCTACTAATATTTATTGAGGATCTAATTTGTATTGGAGCCTGGAGAGAGAATGGTCAGCAAGGGTGTGTGATCCCTGCTCTTGTGTGGCTGATGTTCTAGCTGGGGATGCAGAAACATGAATTTAACAAATAGTTTGCCAAATAAATTAGTAAGAAGACTTCAGATACAGACAGGAACTTTAAAGGAGCAATGAAGATTGCCTGGGTAGAAAAGCACCAAGGATGGGAAAACCCTGACCCACACCTCTTTACCTTATTTGGGGTTCACAGGTGCCTTCTGTCCTCTGTCATCAGATCCCAGGCCACCATGCTCTGCACCCATCCCACCTCCTTTTTATGAGACCTTTCTCTGTGCCCAGTGAATGTTTTGGTATACACAGATTGGATAACCTCATTGTGGCCAACTCTGACACCTGTTCTAGCCACCACAGTGACCCCTAATGGGTCTGAGCTTCAGTATCCTGATAGCTCACATGTTTCTGCTATCTTTCACCCTATTCTGAAGCTGTGTCTCCTGACATCATCTTACAATTAAGCCACCTATATTTGTTCTCTTTGTGGATGTCGAGACAAAGGGAAACCATACAGGCTCAACCTAGCTGAGCAAGTGAGCCTTGTGCCTAAAAGCCAAACTGAAGTCATGGCTGCAAAGGCCTAGAGGGCTTGCTTACCACCCTATGCTGGGTACAGCCTATATCTTTGAAGCAGCGGGAGCCTAGGTGTAATGGGACCAGGGAGAGAGCTAGAGCTGGTGACTCTTTTCCTAGAATCCAGAAAGGAGAGGAGAGATGGGAAATGAGGTCAGAGAGAATGACAGTTAAGCATTACTTTAGGTTTAGACAAAGTTTTCAAGGGACCTTTTCTTTAGGAGGTCCTCTGGGGACTTTGCAAAGAATGGCTATATAACAGTGGGGACTTGGAAGAGGCTGGTTCACCTAGGTCCAGGGTCTCTTAGGTACCCTAAAATAGCCTGATGCTTCCTGTCCTTCAAGGATGTCACTCAAAGATACCACCCTGTCCCTTCCATCTTCTGTTTAATTAGGTACTTCCTCCTGTAAAACCTAAATCTTCATATCTGAAAGTGAGGATTGATTCAGACACATCTGATCAGGAGGGGTGGGGCCATGATCTGTGTCAAACCAAGGTACCAGGTTGTAGCTGCATTTCCCCCAGGTCCTGTGTCATACACACTGTTACCATGACTATCCCGGTATGGCAGTGTGACAAAAAATATGCCACATCTTGTAGACACAACACTCCAAGGGCAACATGGATACTCAGAATCCATATCCCTTCCAAGTAACAATCTTGCAATGCGTCTATTCTGGATTTTTTTCCTGCTTCTGTGGTTTGGAGCCCTGACTTTCTATTCCTTAAGCAGATCAGTATTCACCCCACCAATCCCACCTACCACTACCCTATAACCCTAAGATAAGCTCTGTGTCTGTTTAAGAGATGGCCCCAGAAGGCAGGCCTAGCTGGAATCATGAAAGTTCTAGCCTGGAAGTGAGTTGGAGTTTGAGGAAGAGCCTTCCTAAGAGCCCTGAATTAGGTTGTCAAGAGAACCTGGCCTCTCGACAGAGGTTAACATCACTCCGGTATGCATGGCCCAGCCAGTTTCTTGGACCTCTGCCTGCAGCTACCTGAGTGTAAAGAGGACATCCAGATAGCTCTTGGGATTTCCTTACAGTAACTTCTCCATTCTGGCTCCGGTCTTCTCTCACAGTGACATGGGGACAGTCCATGTCCACTCAGGCTAAAACCTTCCATCCCTCTTTCTTTCTGCTTCACAGTACATATCTAGGTCACATACAGAATATATGCAATCATCCATGTGTTTCTAACAATCTCTGACCTGCCCTCTTTCTCTACCATGCTACTACCATCAAGGCCAAGAGACAGATGGCTGCCAGCATCTTTCACTTCCTTTATCCCAAGAGTCTAGCCAGCCTTTCTCTAGTCACCGTCCCCTGACTCCATTCAATATACTCTTTACCTATCCAGAGGGTTCTTTGTAGAAAACACTTAATGTCAGCATAAAGCTTAAAACCTATATGACTTTTAAGTGGGCCAGTATTTATATTAAACTCCTTACCTGATTTTGAGGATGAATGGGGCCATCTGAGCTCCTCTTATTCCATACTTTCTCTTGCTCTTTATGCTGATAATAATGGCATCTGTTTCTCAAGCCAAGCTTATTTCTCATCACAAGACCTTAGTTCTAGTTGTCCCCCACCTGCAACAGCCTCCCTTGGAAGTTACCTCCTCAGAGACACTTCTTTGCCTCCCTGTCATAATTCATTCTCTGCTCACCCATCACTCAGCACATCCACTGCCTCATAAATTTGCCATCACCTGACACTGTCAGGCTTAATTACTAGAAGGGTAATAATCATGAGACATGTTTTTTATGACTCTATTAATAGTATCTCACCCATGAGAATGAAGATGGGAGGGTCTCATACATTAAAAAAAAAAACCCAATAAATATTTCTTCCACAATGCCATGAGGTTGACACAAGACCTGGAACAAGTTAAGCCTCCAGACTTCCCTTTCCTCATTAGCACAATGGGAAAGAATGAGATAGATTCATTCAATGCTGTGTCCAAGAACTTCCCTGGTTCTGATATCTTCTGAAACAGTACTCATAATATTGCATCGGGATGGATAAGTGAATGGTAGAGAGAGGGCAGGAAGGAAGGGGGGATAATGGAGGGAGGACCATATGAATGATGGAAGGAGGGATGCATGGATGGTAGAAGAAGGGAAAGAAGTATTGTAGATGGAAGGGAAGGTGAGTGCATCACTGGGGAAGAAATGAGTTATAGAAGAAGGGAGGGAAAGAGAAATTAAGGAGCTGATGGAGAGAAGGAAATGCGTTGAGGAATAGGAAGATGGGAAAAGTTAGCAGGAAGATGTGGGCAGAGAAAGAGGCAAATAGCTATACTCAGAATGTAGTTTTCCTACTCAAATTCTCCTACTGAAAGAGAGATACAGGATCTTCCCAGCCCACAGGACCACCATTGCCTATGGCTGTGCCTAGACATTGTTGTCAACAGAAGTAGCCACTCACTGGTCAAGCGCTCTATGGAGGAGATAAAAGGAGCCAGAGAGGAACGTGTTGGCAAGGCCGGCATCCCAGTCTTCTCAGAGTGTAAATGACTTTCTTGTTCCTACAGGTTCAAAGAGCACTTCATTGTACAGGAAAAGTACAGCTAATGAGAAACAGGCTCCCTGGCTCCAGCCACAGCTAGGGAAGCCCAGGAGACAGAGGAATGCCTCCTAGAACCTGACTGTGGGCATCTGCAAAAGGAGCCATTTCCTCCCTTGCTCTGGGGCCAGTGCAACTCAGGAGGGAAGAGAGGTAGACTTGGAACCACAGCACAGACATTGATAGGGTGGGGCTCCTGAACTCGGGCCTTTCTCATATGCTGGGATCTTTGGCCTGGAATCCAAGTTGTACACCAATGACAGCAGCTCCCTGACATTGGACTGTTGGGATGCCAGCTATGGCAACATAGCAGGAAGGCTGCTGGCTCTGGTTTGTGGACTCTGGTCCTTGGTGTTCTCAGCTGTCCAGACCATGATCTGGGGAAAGCCCAACACTGTTGTACATTACACAGTGAAAATAGCACAGATTGTGGTTCTCAGACTTAGGCTGCAGACTTGGTTCTGTGATGTATTCAAAAGAAGGGTAAACAGATGCAGGATTATGGAAAACCCATCCAAGATCACAGAATAGTCACTGATGGTATGAGGATGAAGGTGTGAGATAGTGATGGAAGTGTTGTAGTGTGTGTGTACGTGTGTGTGTATGTGTTATGAAATGATAATAAATATACCTATATATATGTTATCTGAGTGCCTTCAGGAAGTAATTAACTGGGACTAGCATGCAGCTAATCATGTGCATGTTTTATTCAAGTAATTTCCTGTTCATTGATCTTTTCTTCAGCTGTGTCTAAATTAACATTGCATCTACTTGAGGAGATGCTTAAAGTGCATTGGCGTGTCTTTCAATTTTAGAATTTCCAGCTGACTTTTATTTTTTTATCTGTGAAAATTTCCTCTCTTTTCTTTCCTGGACAATACTCACTGGTTGTCTTAAAGTCTGTGACTGATGTCATCAATATGTGGATCACCTGTGAGTAGTTTTCTGTTGTGCACTTTTCTTGTTTTGTTTCAACCTTTTGGTTTTATCTCATGGTGTGGTGTTTGGCTATTTTAGGCCAGGTGCCTGCCTCAGATCACATCAGTAGTAGCCATTCTCAGTTCAAAGAAAGAATCTTTCCCTTGGCAGAGCATGGAGGGCAGTATATTGATCCTTCTAAGAGAAATGGTAGATAAAAGAGACTAGTGGTCTTATTTTGTGGGGAAGAATCTGGGGTGGTTTTGATAGCAAGGGGGCAACAAAAAGCAAAAGAGGGTAGAGACAAGGATGTGTATTGATCGCCTACAGCCAGACAGGACATCTGGCAGCCCAATGCCTTCCATTCTGCCCCACTGCAACTGGAAAAGACATTCAGGCTACAAAAAATGAACACTGTGAGTCTCACGCCAAGACGGCTGAGGAAACAACAGGAATGAGTTGCCTCAGATCTCTGTCTGAGCTTGATGTGAACAGATCTGGAATAGTTACGTCAAGCCACCTTAGCAAGCACTGTGAGTGCTCACAGATTCACACATGCCTGCATGCACAAACAGGAAAGTTAATGCTGAAACCACTGGAGGGCTCCACGCAGAGATGAAGTTCACAAAAGCTTTGATTTCAACTCCATTCTCCAGGGGAGGATGTTCAATGGGCCTTGTCAGTCAGATTCCAAACGTCTGTCTTTATTGCCAAGAATCCTTCACCCCTGTACCCACTCTCTGGCTTGACTACACTTGTGAGTTTCAGATGGTTCCAAGGTAGATGTTCTCAAGTAGAATGAACTTTCCCGGCCAAGACTTTGTCTTGCCAACCACATCCTGTGTCCCAGACTTCAGCCTGTCCAGGTCTGACATCACCCTTGGTGCCCCTTTACTACCTCTAGGGTAGAGTACCACTTCAGAGGCTGTGACTGCCAGATCTGGTCCCATCCCTTCTGGGTATGTCCAGCTAATGTGGCAGAGATTGAAGCCCACCCCCATCTCCAGCACATGCATAGGCCCTTGTCATGGACCTCATTACACAGGATCTGACAATCCTAAGCATTCTGCTGGGGGAGTCCTCATTGTTCTCATTGGTGTAATGAAACACGCACCTGAGGCAACTTAAAGGAGAAAGGATTTCTTTTCAGTATGTGGCTTAAGAGGGTACACTTCATAGTGGCAGAGAAAGTAAGGTGGGGTTTATGGTGGTGGGGGTGTAACTCATTCGGACTCCTCTCCTTTCACGGGACTAGAAAGCTAAGAGCTAGGGAAAGGCAGATAGCAGTGATGTGAGGCCAACCTGTTTGCACTAACCAGATCTCACCTCCTAAAGGACCGATAACCTCCCCAAGCAGCACCATCATGCCGGGCCAAGTATTTGGATACATGAGCCCAAGGTGGGGGGGGGGGCATTTCATATTCAAGCCACAATGGGAAAGGTAGGTGATGTTAAGCTCTGGACCCAGAGGGTTTCCACCCTTTATCTACCAGGAAATCAAGGGATTTTAAAAAAGGGTTCTCTGTTGTTAAGACTTGTCTTGGCCCCAAAGTAGTTAGGCGTAGAACATTGTGAATCTAGAGTTGGATCGAGCTGAGTTTACTTTCTAGTCTGCTGCCTGCTAGCTCAGCAGGTTTAAGCATCTCAACTTCAGTATCTTCTCTAGTCAAGTCGATTAGCACATAAGCTTATATCAGGAGTAGACAAGTTGATACATGTCAGTTTCTTGGGACCCAGCTCATAACTGTATGGCTTAAACTTGTAGGGCTATGCACCCCACAGCCTTCAGGCCACAGTCACACCCCAAGATAGCCATGATGAGGCACAGCACGATACTGGAATCTTACTTAAGACGGTAGAAGAGCTGGTTGGCTAAATTTTTTTTTAATAACTTGGCTGTGCCATTCTTAAGCATGAAGTTTGTAGATGACAGTATATATAAGGGAATTCAAAAGGTTGGACACAATAGAAGAGATGTGTTTTGATATCAAGTGGGGGAGGGTGAACTTGTGATGCTTAACATCAACTGTCAACTTGACTGGGTGGAAGAAAATTAAGAGCAGTAATGAGAAGCTCTTTGGATGGTATCTATGAAAGCTTATCTAGAGAGGTCTAACTGAGAAGGGAAGACCCACTCTGATTATAAGGAGCACTACCCCAGGGGTTGGGGTCCCAAATTAAATGAAATGAGGGGGGAAAAGAGAAAGCCAGTTAAGTATCAGCCTTCATCTTTCTCTGATCTCTGTCTTTGGATGCAATGTGATCAACTGACTACTCTTCCCTATACCATGTCTTCCTTGGTATGATAGACTGTGTCTCCTTGAACTGTGCGACAAAATAAAACCTTCCTTCTTTCATGGATTATGGCAGGTATTTTGTTAAAGTGACAAGAAAAGTAACTAATACAGATGAAAACAGTGATCAATAAAGAACAGCAAAAAATGTGAATGGGAGTTGGTATTTGGTAGGGCTAGAGTTTTAATTATAGAGAGATAAGAAATTTCATCCCACATGGTGATGATGGGTGTGTAACAGTGTGGCATAACTGTTCGCTTAAAATAGCCAAATTAGTACATTTTAGGTCATATGGGCATTATTACCACAAAAAGTAGCATCTTTTATTGCTTCTTGATGAGGTACCTCAACTGTTTATGGGGTTCAGGTTAAAGGGTAAAGGTTAAAGGTTGCTAGGTAGCAGGAACATGAGTACAGTTCTTGTTCAATGTTAGACTCTAGCAGCTTCTCTTACCCAAAAGAATTAAGCTCTGGAGTCCTCAAGAGATACCACCCATGAATATGGTTGTGTGGTTGGAGGCCCTGGAATGTTACACAGGTGAGTGAATGGATATGTGCCTGATTTTAGTGACCTGGACACAGGAACACGGGCCTAAAGAGGCAGGCATGAGGAGATGGGGCCACAGAGCAGGGAGCTTTGCTCTGTGAAGAGAACACTCCAAACTGACCCAGGAAGGCCCTGAAGAAAATGAAGATGCCCATACAATGTCTGGGTCTATACTCAGGATCTCCCCATGTACAGTAGCCTTTTCTGCCTTTTCATTCTTGCCAAAAGCTCAGATGCTCTCCCCTGCTCCAAGGCTTAGCCAACAGCTATCTCCTGAGAAGGGCTTTTTTTACAGCTACAGCTCTTCTGAAGCCCAGTTCCTGCATGAGAATCTAAGTCTGTCCTTTTCTCGTTCTAGTTTGTCATTCAGTACTCACTTCCTGGTCAGTCCCCCTATCCTTTAGTGGTTGGAGCTGTGTCCGTTCTTCTTTGCATTGCTTTCCTTGCTCCCTGGCCCGGATTATGCAAGCCACGTGTTCACTGTTTTAATGAACATCAATGTTTTTAGAAAAAAAGAAGTACAACTGTTCCTAAAGTGATTTCCCATGACACATCAGTCCCACGAGATGAGAGAAGATGATTAGGAAGTAAGGGGGTCCTGTGGTCTAACAGAGAACTGAGCTAAGCAAAGCCAAGCAGGTTATTATAGGGCACGTGGAGACTATGCCACACAACAGTATTTTACCAGAAGGCTGGGACAGCTCAGTGAGGTAACTTTGGTAACCTGAACTCAACTGTGGTAGGAATATTTATATCAGGGAAAGCAGCACATGCTACCGACCCAGAGCTTCATTTTTATGTTTTCAGAGAGTCGGTTAACTCACTTGCCATTGAACACTAACTCCAGAAGCGAGTATGACCTCAAGATTTTCCTAATGTATTCAACCATAAAATCCCTTTAAATTTCATCTTTTGGACATGTTCTGGGCAGGGAAGTCCTGTTCTGTGGAAAATACTTCAGGAACGTTGTTCTCTGCAATGATACTTTAATGAATACCATGGAAGATGAGTAAAAGGGATGGATAGTAACTGAGCACCTACTACACCCTGTGCATCCCGATGGGCGCCTTATGTTTACTGCTGTGTGCAGTTCTCCCAGCACCAGAAGAGGCACAGGTATGACCACACTTTACGAATGAGGGGAAAAGAGATGAAAGAAATTGCCACACTGCAGCCAACCCAAAGCTTATTGCCACCAGAGATTATGATGTCTAGTGGGTGGTTTGGGTATCAAGTTTTTAGAAATACTTTCAGAAGGGTTTGTCAAACCAATTAGCAGATAGGCCATGAGCTGTTCTTATAATACAATCGTCTAGAGTTACCAAAGATACTAATAGACAGTAGAAAAGGAACTGAAAGTTCCAATTGGTCCACAATCCTGTCTTCTCTATATATGTATATGATTCCGTATACTGAGAGCTGTGCATAAAACCATTGTTTAATCTCTTGGACACCTTTGAAAAATGCCAGTCTTACACACACACACACACACACACACACACACACACACACACCGCTTAATTTCTGAAAGGCAGTTCTAACCCCTGCCATTGACACTTACATAGAAGAGGCCTAAGAAATCATGCAAACAAATTTTCATGTTACCAGTAGAGAGACTGAGAGCCACATAGGGAAATGATCCCTTTGGAGTCCTGTAAGACTCTGAGCTCCTGACAACACTATTTTCTATTGACATAAAGATCTTTCGCTCTCAGTGTATTAAGAGGGTGATTTTTAACTGCAATCCACACCATTTTGGGCTAACCAGGGCTTGTTTGCTTTCCACTGAGGCCAGGCTAATCAGCTCATGACCTTTGAGGAAAAAAAATGTTCTATATTGCAAGGACATTGTCCTGAATCCTATGTGGAACTGGGCTGCATGGGTCTGTGTTCCTTATGCTCACCTGAAAGGCATTTCTGCTCCAGTTGCAAACAACTGGAGCCTGGAAAAGTTATCACAATGGGGATGATCTAGCAACCTCTTCTCCCCTCTGGTGCAGTTTCCTTTGGTGTTGATGCCAATTTTGATGCTCCCTAGAATATGTCTTCTGGAATATATTAGTAATTCTGAATTGCTCAGCCACCTGGGCGATGACGGTCAAAAGAACCTAGTAGCAGGGTTGAAGTGATACTTAACCTTTTACTGGGGGGTGGGAAACAATGACTCAGTAGGTTAATTCTTAATGCCTAGGCATGTAGACCCAAGCTCAAAACCCAGCACTCATTGCCAAAAGCAAGCTGCAGCAGTGTGCACCTCTACTCCCAAAGCTGGGCAAACAGAGAGAGGAGGATCCCATGGTCTCACTGGCCAGGCTCAATGAGAGACCCTCTCTCAAAATATAAAATGGAGAGCAATTGAAGAAGACACCTAGTATGCACTTCTGGCTTCCATGTGCACATGCTCTGTGTGTGTGTGTGATGCCAATTTTGGTGCTCCCTAGAATATGTCTTCTGGAATATATTAGAAATTCTGAATTGCTCAGCCACCTGGGTGATGACAAATGACAATGACAAAGGCCTTCCCTGTCATTAGTTCACGGATTCAGTTGACACAATAGTCTTGCACTGTTGCAGCAAGTGCCTTAGGAAACAAAAGGTTTGGTTTGGTTCACCATTTCAATGGTTTCAAGTCCAGCATCACCTGGCCCCATTGCTTTGGGTCTAAGGTGTGTAGGCAAAGTCATAGAAGAAACTAAGAAACAGAGCAAAGGTGCTTAGCCTGAGGCAGCCAAGGAGAGAGCCAAGTGCGGAAAGGAACCCTTGACAAAGTATATAGTCCCCCAAAGCATTCCCCTCCAGTTAAGCCCCACCGCCTTACCTTTCTACCCCATCACACATTGCATCGGATTATTACTCCATCAAAGAGGACTAATCCACTGAGGATAACTCCATCATTGGAGTCCCAAGGACCATTTCCTAACGAGTCTCTCAGCTGGCAGCCAAGTCTCCAAGAGTAATCTCAGATGCAAGCCATAGTCTTCCAGACATAAGGAAAACACCCACAGGACATTATCCCTGACAGCAGAAGGACAGTAAACAGGGCACACCAAAGTCTAGAAGGACAGACTACCACTCAAAATCTGTCACATGATGTGAAACTGATAAGGTCAGGTATGACCTAGTTTTCTTGTCATGGTGACTAAATACCTGACAAGAGGCAGTAGAAGAATGGTTTCTTGGTTCTTGGCACAATGAAGGAGGCATGGTGGTAGCTAGGGCACAAGCCATTGTGGCAGAAACTTGCTATACAACCTTCTACATCTCAGTGGATCAAGAAGGGACCTAGGATTGGAGGAACTAGGTATAACCCTCTATTTTAAACGCTACTGCCCTACATCTACTATTATGTAAGACCCATGTACAAAAGGTTCTACAACCTCCAAAAAACATCAGCAAAGCAAGCGCTCAAACACGTGAGGTGTGGTCAAATTTCACATGTAAATAATAGTACATCTACAGTGAAAGTAAGTCAGCATAAAGCTAGGGATAACGGTGAACAAGAGGCATGGAAAGGTAGAGCTGCGTTAACAAAGACAATCATGGTAGACTTCTCTATGCTGCTGCTAAAACCTAAATGACAGAAAGTCACCTGGGTGGAAAATGGTAGTAAGTTCCTGGCAGAGGAAAGACCCTGGCCCAGTGCCTTGACTGAGGCATGGGAGTGACATCCTACTCACTCTGCTGCAAAGATGGACATCTAGGTGAGGTTGTCAGACTAGGGTTAAATAGTCAGTAGGACCCAGAAGAAGAGGAGGGACCAAGGTGACAGCAGCCAGGTCAAGAGGTTAGAGCAAGTGCTGTCAAAAGAGGCATGTTTCCAAGCTGACTTCATGAAGAATACGCAGCAGATACTCCATGAGAGGATCCTTTCTTCACCTGCTCCTGGCCCAGGATGGACTCCTGAAAGCCAGAAACTCCAAAACAGTGTTCAAGCTTGGCAGTGTTCAATATACGCAAGCACCGACAAAAGGAAACAGGAAGCCCATTTGTGCCAGTCAGGCTGGCTAGATCCTGAGAGCTCTGATCTGCAGACTAATCCATTGGCAAGGACAAGAGTGCCTGGCAGGATACTTGGGTGGATGGAATAGGCTAGCTAAGAACTAAGGTTCTTTCAAATAACAGCATGTAAGAAAGAGAGAGGAAGCATTGATAGTTATTAAGGACTGTCACACAAAAATCCAAAGGAAGAGAACAAGAAAGCCCTCTGTGTGTGGTTCCTCACACCTGTAATCCCATCATTACAAAGGCCAGAAGCAGGAGAAACTGAGGTAAGCCTGAGCTACATGTCTCAAAACAAAACAAAAAGAAACAAACAAAACTCAAGGGGATGAGGAGATAACTTAGTGGTTAAAGAACTTGTCATGCGAACAGCAAGAGTGGGTGCCAGAGGCTGGATTTCCCAGAACCCACAAAAACCTTGGGTGGATGTGGCTGCTCACCTGTAAATCCAGCACTCATGAGGAGGATGTGTAGGTTCTCAAGAGCTAACTGACTAGCTGGATTAAGAATCAGAAAGTTCTGGGTTCAATTTTGAGACTCCACCTCAATGAATGAGGTCTTGGGGGAGCCACTGAGGTTCTGGGTTGAAAACTTCTGATGTCGACCCGCACTAGTTGCCCACATGGACAAGGCGATGGGGAGAGGGCAGAAAGGAAGAGAAGCCATGAGAAGGATGAATAAGAATGTTGAAAATCTTGCTTCTGCACAGAGAATACAGTTATCCCAAGTGCGTGCTCTCCTCTCTGACTCTAAATCTTGGCTTTTTCTTCCTTTCTTCTCCCCCATCTCTTTAGCTGGTGTTTGGCAGACTAAAACATCTCAGTCACACTAGAGTTACGCAAACTTCAAGTCTAACTCCTAACTGCTGAGAAACAATTTCTCTGTTAGCAAAGCAAATTCTCAAAGGAAAGAATCCGATGGGCTGTAATCATCTCTTTGCGTCATGTTACTAAGCCACCTTCAGGCCAGGTATCAGACAAAACACAGCATGGAGCCTGTGCAGATCTCAGAGAGACCCCGGGATCACAGCAGTCAAGGATGGTACGCATTGTCCAGCTTGTCCCAGCCTGCTCAGGAACTACTAATTTTAAAGCTAAAATGGTCATGTCTGAGGTCCCCGCTCCATACTAACCAAAGTAAGGCAATTGGTTGCCCCAAGTGCTGTGGGTGGGACCTTTCTCTTTGGAGATACGGAAAGACCACTAGTGTGACAGACTCTAACCGGTTACTCTTAGTCCAGTGCTATGATTTGTTAGACTCCAAGGTGGGAAAACCTCTTTGTGGTAAGACCTAGTGGGAAGCGGGAAGCTCATAGTCACTGGTAATGTGCTCCTGGCATGGTAGGTGGTTCTCATGAGACCTCGTGGTGGTTTTGTGACAGAGTTACTCCGAAGGGGACAAGTGTAGTCCTTCCTTCCTCATTGCTTCCACACTCTACTCATGGCCCCCTGCTCCGACTCTTACTCTTTCCATCCCTATTCACTGTTTGTCACAAGGTCCTCACCAGAACTCAGTCAGTGTCACCACCATGCCCTGACCCTTGAAAACTGTGAACTGAATAACCCTCTTTTTCTTAATAGCCTATGTCAGGAATTTTTTCCTATGGTGATTTTTCCACACTCTAGAACTTAAGGGTAGGGAGAAATTAGTATTTTCATAACCAGTGATAAGAATTAAAATGATTATGATGTTCCCGTGGATCAGGAACATTGTTTCAGGAAAACTTTAAGTCTAAATAAAGTGCAAACATTCAAATTCAAATATTCACAAAAGCATTATTTGTCAAAGTAAAATTGTAAAAGAAACAATTATTCATCAATGGAAAATTATCAAAATAAACTAGCATGAACAAATGGGGTATTGACTGTTATTAAGGCATTAAAAAGAATAAAACAGCCCATTAAAAAGAATAAAACAGCCTTTTTCAATAGGACTATCTTCCATGAGTAGTCCTAAAAAGAAAAGAAAAAAACTAGGTAATTAAATGGCTCCATAGAATACTTACATAAAACAAGATGCAATTATCATTATGCATAGAAAAAGTTATGAAAATAGCCCACTGAAGGAGCTACAGGTGGCATCCATCTTTAAATTTATGTCCTTTCTAGTGCTTTGTATATTGAGTGATATTTTCCTCTTTGGATGTTTTCCCATTTTTTAAAGAGACAGAAAACAAATCCTGGTCCAACAAACTGGATAAAATAGTGTTTTCATTCAAAAAGGGTTTCTATTTTCTAACTCTGTTCTGGTTCATTAATTTTAGAACATGTTAGAGGTTTTAATTTATACCCCAGATGATCCAGAAGGGTTGTGTCACATTTAAAAAACAAAACAAAACAAAAAAGGACTGATTCTATTTACATTGCATTTATAGAAAAATAAATGTTGAGGTTTGGTTCCGGATTCAAATGGTAGAGTGGTTACCTCTCTTCTCGGTTCACTGTTCAGTGCAGCTCGAGCCACTCCGTGGAATTCCCCCAATAACCCTGAATAACTGGGATGAAGGCAAAGAGAGTCAGAGCCCTAATTATGCAGAAAATTGCTATGTTGCTCATCTTGGAAGGACCAACAACAGGCCTCTTTCCCCAGGGTGCAGTGTGAAGCCACAGCTGGGTCATTTCCAGAAGGCCAGAGCTGCAGGACATCAGCTCCTCTGTGCCCTTAACCTCAGCTTGTTGTCACTAAACAGGAGCTGGCCCCATGTCCTGTCATTGCCTGTCTGAGCCTGGGCACTCCTTCGTGTAATGCTCATGCGCCATCTCCCAAGCTGTTTGAATTGGGCCAAACAACATGCAGTAGAATTCCTTCATCATGGAATCAGCCTTGGCCATCCCACACCAGAAACTAACTGGCTCAAAGGCCATGGGAGTGGAAGGCACTAGAGTTTGCCATCAGCACAGCACATACCTCTTGTTTCTAAGGTGTGTCCTGGAATGTGGAGAGGACGTGGTGCCTTTCTTTATATTTGTCATTAATTGAGGGTGGTTGTTTGGTTTTGAAACAAGGTCTTACTATGCAGCCCAGGTTGGTCTTAAACTCAGATAGTGTCCCTGCCTGGGTGTCCTGGGTGCTGGGGACCACACCATGTACCACTGGAACAGACTTCAGCTGCTTTTCTCTCAGAATAAGTGAGGGTGAGAAGAGGGAAGCAGAAGAGGGAAGCAAACATGAGAAAGACACCCAGACCTAGAGTTCTGGGTCCAGACAAGCTACTACCACAGAAAATGAAAATGTCAGCTAGACTTTTTGTTTTAATGTATGTGAGCACACGGTCTTCAGACACACCAGAAGAAGGCATCAGATCCCATTATAGATGGTTGTGAGCCACCATATGGTTGCTGGGAATTGAGCTCAGGACCTCTAGAAAAACAGTCAAAGCTCTTAACCACTGAACCACCTCTTCAGCCCCCAGCCAGGGCAGCTTTTTTCCCAACCCACCAGTCTTGATCAAGAAGGACCAAAGAAGACTCCTACTCACCAGTGCTTTACCAGAGACCACTAGGTAAAGAGGATATTCTTGGAACAGCGTTCTTCTCAAAACATCCCATCAAGTATAGCTCAATGTCTCTATTTATGCACAGGCAGTAGAGAATTGTTCTTCCTTCACCCTACAGTGCCTGCCACCAAAACCAGTGGTAAGGGCGGCCTGAAGGTCCAGCAGGAAAGAGGGACAACATTGTCTGTAGGTCATTTAAGATCATTATACATTTGACTGCTATCCAGGCTGCTTTCTATTAAGCATACACACACAACATTTCCCAACAACGCCACCGAGAAATATTCTTTGTCATCCATATCAACCACTCTAACCAACACCATGCTTGGTCCAGCATTGCCTGCTGCAGATTATATGCTTCATAGATGATAGCCAGCATCCTTTTGTTATTAGACACATTAAAAATTATGTAATGGATTCTTGTTCATGTGCAGTCATAATCCAGTTTACAGATGTGAGTACTAGCTGCAGTACCCAAGGTGGGGGGGATGCAAGACATTATACGGCGGCTTCTAGGGTGAGTTTCTTCTTCCACCAGATCATGAGCAGGTTACAAAGTATTTTTCCATGTTGTCTCCTGATTCTCACACTCAAGCTAACAAGTAGACACATCCATTCTCATTTAATATAGAAGGGCACGAATGCTCTAACCTAGAGGAACCAGCCCAGCACATCAGCAGAACTGAAGCATCATCCCTTCAAGCATTTCCACCAGACTGAAGTGCCCAGAGTGTCTAAGACTTTGTCCTGTGGGCTGGAGAGATGACTCAGGGATAAAACACTTACCCCACAAATATGAGAACCAGCATTTGGATTTCTAAAAATTCACATAAAAGCCAAGGGGGCGTGGCAGCTGGCTAGCTGGAATTGGTAAGCTCCAAGTTCAGCAAGAGAACTTGCCTCAATCAACTATGATGTCAACTTGATGTCTACACATGTGTGCACACCTGTGGATGTGTACCCATTCACACAGGTGAGTCCCACACATGCAGACACATATACATTGGAGGGAACAGAAGACACATGGTGGGAGAGGGGAAGCTATACTTTCCCCAAGATCATCAGGAGATAACATGTTCATCTAAAGACACTGAGGTCATTGGAACAGCAGAAAAAAGGGACATGGGACTGCTCCATGCCACGTTTCCCCTCTCGGTGTCTTGTTTGACTGTCTCAGAAGCCCCAAGGGGCAGAAATCACTAAAAAGGATGCCAGATCAAAGATAAAGGATATTTACTTGGTGGGACATGGATTTGTAAGGGGATAGCAAGAAAACAAACCCTAGAGCCCCCTGGCGGGACCTCTCTTGGCACAACCCTAGAACCCCCTGGCGGGACCTCTCTTGCCACAGCCATCTTGAGTGGAGATGAGGACTGGCACTGTGGTTGATAAGGGGTGAGGAAAGCTTCAAGTTTCTGAGAAAGGAGTATTTGAAAAAGAAATGCTGAAGCCCACGCTTCTCAGAATCAGGGGTGGTTTCTGGTTGAGGTGGGTAAATGGGATGACTAAAGACTTTTCACATATGGCCTGGGTTTTCCCAACTTACATTAACATGAGTGGCTGAGCAGCTGCTTCCACGGAGACTGGAAACATGCCCATATCTACTCTTAGATCAACAAAACTGTGCTGTTGGAAATATACTGGGACACGATTTGTTTTTGTTTATACAATCGGTACCAACCATACCTTTTTTTCCCAATTTTTATTAGATATTTTCTTCATTTACATTTCAAATGTTATCCCAAAAGTCCCCTAAACCCTCCCCCATCCCCTGCCCTGCTCTCCTACTACCCACCCACTCCCACATCTTGGCCCCAGCGTTCCCCTGTACTGGGGCATATAAAGTCTGCATGACCAAGGGGCCTCTCTTCCCAATGATGGCCAACTAGGCCATCTTCTGCTACATATGCAGCTAGAGACACGAGCTCTGGGGGTACTAGTTAGTTCATATTGTTCTTCCACCTATAGGGTTGGACACCCCTTCAGTTCCGTGGGTACTTTTCTCTAGCTCCTTCCTTGGGAACCCTGTGTTCCATCTAATAGCTGACTGTGAGCATCCACTCCTGTGTTTGCCAGGCACTGGTATAGCCTCACACGAGACAGCTTTATCAGGACCCTTTTAGCAATATCTTGCTGGCATATGCAATAGTGTCTGCGTTTGGTGGCACATTATGGGATGGATCCCCAGCTGCAGCAGTCACTCCAACAATACCTTTTGATTGCTATCAACATCACCATAATGATCATTACATTTATGAGAGTAATAAATGCCCATGTTAAAAATTCAAAATGTTGCAGGCTGGGCGTGGTGGCGCACACCTTTAATCCCAGCACTCGGGAGGCAGAGGCAGGTGGATTTCTGAGTTCGAGGCCAGCCTGGTCTACAGAGTGAGTTCCAGGACAGCCAGGGCTATACAGAGAAACCCTGTCTCGAAAAACAAAAACAACAAAAAAAATTCAAAATGTACTAAAAAGCACTAAGCCACAGAGTGAGCTAGCTTCCATTGTAATTGATACGTAGTAGGACACAGTGGAGGGAAGACAGTCTACTGAAGAAGTAAAGCATCAAGTGGAGAAGAGATACCTAGCTCTCTTGGGTAGAGCGGTGACCAAGGAAGAAAGGAAAAAGCCAGCAGAGTTGAGGTGAGAGATTTGGAAGCAGAAAGAAGGGGGACCAGGTTGGCTCAAGATGTAGGACTTTCCTGGGACAGAAGCAAAAGAGAACTGGGAAGTACAGAGGCAAGTGGCCAGTCAGGCACCAAAGAGCCTTGGTCCAGGGCTCCCAAGCATCTTGATGGAAACAGATTTGCTGCTCTTAATTTCTTCTGGATTTCCCCTCACAAGCCCTCCAGTTCCTTTTGTGGCTTCTATCTTCTCTCCAGTCTCTCCGTGTTTCAACCCATTCTGCCTGAAGACACTCAGTAACATTTAGTACAGACACAGTGACAATAAATTATCTGTTTTAAGGCTCTGTGAACATCTCATTTTTCCCTTAGAAAAAAAAATTAAAGATATTTGTGCTGAGTACAAAATTCTAATTTAACCATTCCTTGCTTTGGGTCTTTAAAACTAGTGTAACCTTATTTTCTAGTCTATATGGTTTCTAACCAGAAGTCTGCCTTTGGTTTTGTTTTGTTTCCTACTCAAGGCACATTTTGTTTTCTTTGAACGCTTTTAAAATTTCTTCTTCATTGTTGCTGTTGATGATGTTGTTGTTGTTTTCTTCTGAAAGTTGAAAAATTCTTTAGTATGGTTTCCTTTGTTTCTGGTTGATTGTCATTGTTTGTCTCTTTGAGGTTCATTGAGCTTCAGGGACTTCAATTTTCTATCTCATTTAGGAAAAAAAATTAGTTCTTTTCATTGATATTTTTGTCCCCTTTTCTCTTCTTCTGGGGCTCCAGTTGAACATATATTAGACTGTTTCCTCTTGTCCTACTGTTAATACCACCAAAGGAGAGTATAGGCCATTAATCAAATTATTTTGAATTTAATTTCTTTTACTTATTCATTTTATGTCCCACTCATTGCCCCCTCCCAGTCACCCCCTTGCACAACCCTTCCCCCATCCCCTCGTCCCCTTCTTCTCTGTGTAGGTTGCCTTCCCTTTTCCAGGTATTCCCCCAACACTGATACTGGTATACCCCCACCCCCAGCACATCAAGCCTTTTCGAGGTTAGGCACTTCCTCTCCCACTGAGGTCAGACAAGCAGTCCAGATAGAAGAACATATGCCATCTACAGGCATCAGCTTTTGGGATAGCCCCCATCCCAGTTGTTTGGGACCCACATGAAGACCAAGCTGCACATCTGCTACATATGTTCAGGGAAGCATAGGCTCAGCCCATGTATGTTCTTTGGTTGGTGTTTCAGACTCTGGGAGCCCCAAGAGTCCAAGTTAGTTGACTCCTATGGGTCCCAAGTTACCCACATTCTTTTAGTCAAATTAATCAAATTTAGTGTCTGTCAGACAGGGCTGTCTCCTTGAAGCAAGATTCAAAAAAACAGCACCACATATAGGAGAAAGTAGGATTTGTATAGCTCAAGAACTGCAAGACTAGGGGTTTTCAAGGGCTAGGAGGTTTGCAGAGGAATTTTGGTTCATAGGAACTTGGTGGAACATCTCCAAATTACTTAGCAGAACATCTTATCAGGGTGGAGTTGAGGGTATAGGGTGTGAAACATTTCTAATTCAAAAAAAAAAAATGTGTCAAGACATGGTCAAAACCAAGTTTTATAGAAAATAGGAATGAACTTATTTTGACCTTTAGAAGATTGCTTCTAATCTTAAAATGGAGTCAGGCTGGTCCACTATGTGTCAAGGTGTGGGGGAGGGGTGCTGCTTTCTTTCATTTCCTGTTACTTGTTATTAGACTACAATTTCTACAATTGTAGTCTACAATTTCAACAATTGTAGTCTACAATTTTAAGCTCAATAACCTTTTGTTCTGCTGTATAGAATCTGATCTTAATGCTATTTCATGTAACTTTTATTTCAGATATTCTCCTTTTCATCCAATGTTATCTTCAGTCCATAGACACAACCATGCACATACACACACATGTGTGGTCTTTTTCATTTTTAATTTTCTTTTCTCTCACACTTATTTTTCTTTTTGATCCTAAGACATACTTGTAAGATTTATAATAGACTCTTAACTAAAAATATATGTCTATTAATGTCAGCATTTTTGGTTTTGCTTTTTCTTTTCTTTTTTTTTTTTTGAGACATGGTTTCTCTGCATAGTGCTGGCTGTCGTGAGAATAATTTCATAGACCAGGCTGTCCTTGAACCCAGAGATCTGCCTGCCTCTATATCCCAAGTGTCGAGATTAAAGGTGTTCACCACCACTGCCTGGCCTAATGTTACCATTTTTATAATCTCTAGATTTAATTCTTTTGATTGAGTTTTCCTCCCATTATGAGTCATATTTTTCTTCATTTATTTATTTATGTATTTATTTATTTACAATGATGTATATTGGTCAGTACTCCATTGCTCTGAAGAGACTCCACGGCCACAGCAACACTTAAAAAGGAAAGCATTCAAATGGGACTTGCTTACAGTTTCAGTTTTTAGTCTATTCTATCATAGCAAGGAGCATAAGGGCAGAAGGAAAACATAATGCTGAGTAAATAGCGGAGAGCTCTACAGACAGCAGAGAGAGAGAGAGAGAGAGAGAGAGAGAGAGAGAGAGACTGGGGCCTGGCTTGACCCACCTCCTAGAGACATGATTTCTCTAAAAAAGCCACACCTTCCCCTACAAGGCCACAGCACCTAATCCTTTCAAAGTGCCATTCCCTGGTGACCAAGCATTCAAAACTATGAGCCTATGGGGACCCTTTTTATTCAAACCACCACAGGTGGTTTGATGATGGATATTATTAATTTTGTGTTAATGAATAGTAGACTTTTTTATTTATTTCAAGAGCATTGGATTTTATTCTGATGTGCAATTTTAGATTGCTTTTTATCTTTTAGAAGACCTCTTTTAAGTTTTGTTATGACAAGGCCAAAACCTGTGACTAATGTAGTGAAATTACTAACATGTCACCTTTGAAGATGCTACCCAAAGCCTATAATTTATAAAGTTTCTCTGCTCAGGCTACTGGATCCACAAATTATTCTTATTCTTCCATTAACCCCATTCATTGTTTTGAAATATTTCTTTTCAAAGGATTGTTTCTCCTCTGGAGTCATGGAGTTTCATCCCATACACGTACAACTCTGTTTTCAGAGTAAGGGACATCTCTGAAAATAGTGTGAACCTCTTTACCTTTCTCTGTTTCCTTCTCTTTATCTTTCTCTTTTTCCTTCTCTTTGCCTTTCTCTCTTTCCTTCTCTTTTCCCTCCTTTCTTTCCATCTTTGCAGTTCCAGTACTGTGTTCACAAATGCTGACATAATAACCTGACGTCAGTTTCCATCACCTCAGTCCAAGAAGGCTTCCTAGCTGCCTTGGTCCCTCCTCTCTCTACACGGCAGTCTGGAAGCTACTCCACGTAATAAGCCGATGCAGTCAGAGGACTTTGTCTTCTGACGTTCAGAAAGCACAGTTATGTCACTTCTCAACCTTTGGGTTAAGATCAAGTGCAGACATCACAGTTCTTTGCTACCTGTTGTCTCCTATCTAAAATGGTTTTCTGTCTGGTACTGTAAACTTTGGGATACAGGATGTCCCACAACATTTAGTCACTCACAGTGCAGTCACAAATTCTAACTGAGATGTTTGAAGCAGAAGTATGGTTGAATCACATGTGCCTTTTGGTTTTTTGGTTTTTAATCAGTCTCATTACTTCATAGAGAACGGATTAAAAGCAAGAGTGGGCTGAGCTGTGTTTCAGGAAATAGTAATGAAGAGGAGCGGAGTAAGGCATTTAGATTGTACAGTTTCAGTGGCTGTCTGTCAAATGCTTATCAAGGAAGTATCTGACTGCTGGAATGAGCAATTGGCTAAATGATGGTATCATTTGAAATAACAGAGTTGTGGAAATTAGGGACAAAAGACCATGACTTCTCTTTTGAAGATGTTCTCATGGCTGTGAGACACATATAGTTGATGCCAGCTAGGCTGCTGGATTGAAGCTCAAAAGAGATCTAGGTTGAGCTGCTCAATGCTATGATGTGGGGCCATATGGACTTCACTTATTGTCTCAGAATATTAGCCACAGGGGTTACTTGCCTAAACCCTTGAAGTTATGAGGTGTCAGAGGGCTGGCTTGCCATGTTTTCCTTTCTGTAGCCCACAATTACCTGGCACATAGGTTGACACCTGGTAGGTACTCACTGAGTGTCTGTGAATGAGACAATGGCTTTTTCCATTGTTCTGTTCCAAGTCCTTATTCCATACTTTTGAGTTTCCTATTTGCCTCCTGGCTATTTGAAGGCTTGTCTTAAGTTTCATTGTTCTTGTTGGTTTTTTTTTTTTTTTTTTAGTTCCAGGCAGACTTTTCTCATTAGTGTGTTAGTCACCAGTCATACCCCTCCCTTTTCATAATAGAGGTGGGTCATGTCAACTCAGAGGTTCCATCCTGAAGCTGGAGTTGGTACTATGTAGGAGGCTATTTTCATTCCAGTAGGGATATTATTGGCCCAAGGCTTGCACTGAGGGACGTCTCTAGACTTTCCAAGGGATATTTATGTCTTTAGAGTTTCACAGACTTATCATGAATCTAGGACTTTTTAATCTCTGTGGTCAGTCTCTGAATTAACCTTAAAAGTTGCCCAAAGAAGGAAACGGCTAGGCTTATTATAAAAGATAAAATATCATATAGTCTCAGAGGTTAAAATCTCTATTTTAATATCATATTTAAAATATAATAGTAAAAGTTCTATTGATTTTTTAAGGTGGAAAATGTCAGAAAGAGCTTTGTTCTGTGGATCAGAGAACCTGGGTTCTTGGTTTGAAATTCATTCTATGAGATTAAGAAATTTCTTCTCTTCTCTGGTCCCTTTTTTGAAACTGAGAGGATGACATGGTAAGGTCTCTTCCAAGAAAAAGGAACTCTGTACTAAAAAGTTTAGTTTTGACCCTCTCTCAAGGTACTTAAAATCTTAGAACTGAATTGAAGGTGTATTGAGCCCCTACTATCCCTCCAAGACAGACAATATATATATATATATATATATATATATATATATTTCCTCTGTAAACTTTTCAAAGGTGAAGAAATAATTTTCCAAGAAAGGATATAACTTATTCAACATCACACAATGGATCTACATGGCACATAACCCACAACTCCTCAACACACAGAGGTACATGCATGTACACACATGCATTATCCTAAACTCCACCAATGCAGTTTCTCCACCATCTTCTCCCTTTGGCACCACCACTTGTCTCTGAAGCTTTGCCGTCCCTTCTGTAGAACATTCCTGTGCTGAAGGAACTAGAAAGAAGAGGGGTGGAATATTAAACCTCCCTAACCATTGGCAATTGTGATTCCTCTAAACAGAGCCCAGGCTCAAGGGAATCTAGCAGCCCATGTGGAGCCCTGGGTTGTCAGAACCAACTTTGGTCCACATGTCCCTGGAACAAGCCTACACCAGGTAAAGCCCCAAGACAAGCGGTCTGTGGTTGGGGCACTGCTGCTTTTGCAACAGTTATGGGTGTTGTCCTGCAGCCTGCCTGGCCCAACTCTGTCAATGTGTCCCGCCAAGCTCAGTGAAGCCACTGAGGATGCTGAGCCAAGCTTTCTACAAAGCCAGGCCAAGTTTCAAAGTGTCTAGTGCCAAGGCTAAATGTCTGATCCAGTGAAGATTAAGACTTCCAGATGCTGGTCGACAGTTGACCTCTCATAAGCTTTTTGACCTTGGGCCTTGATGACCCATCCAAGCCCCTGGACCTTGTGTAAATAAAATGGAGACATCTTGTCACCTTGCCATCCTGAAACACATTATCCACTTTCTCATGTCATCTCACTGACTGCTTGTAGCAGTCTAACATTCCAGATCTTCCTCAAGTACACAGAGGATAAATATTTACTCGTGAGAGTAGATCTCACAGTGGAAGGGCTCTCCAAGTCTACAGATCTTGAGTATCTGGCACATGTTAATTATTTTGTGAAAGAAAGGGTGAGAGACTTTAGAGGAAATCTGAATGATAGATGCCACCTGGCAGAACTGTGTACTATGTAAGGTGGAAGAGAAGGGATAGCTATGGAAAGCCTATTGGAAAACCAAACCAAACCAAACCAAAAAAAAAAGACAAGAAGCCAAGATAAATGGAGATTCATAAATTTCTGTGATGTCAATCCCTTCCAAGCTTACTCGTGAGGTCTTCAATAAAATCTACCATATACATTTTCTCCTGAGAAGTAAGAATAATTGCAGACTCCCACGTACTAGAGAGCTGGAGGCTAAGACAGTGTATTTGTTATCTACTGTGTATAACAAACAACTCATAAACCTCTTCTACAACTGTTTACTGCACCCAAGTCCAGATTTGGTTGGTTGGTGTTGGCTGAGTGGCTCCTCTCATCTTGACTTGTCTCATTCACATGACTGAGAACAGCCAGGTACCGGCTGATTTGGGATGACCATGACTGCACTTGGGGAATCTCGGCTCTGTTCCATGTGCCTCTTTCACTTCAGCAGGCTTGCTCAGACATGTTCTCAAGCCGATATAGTGTTAGAAGAACCCTAATAAGAAGGTGCAAATGCATGTTCAGGTCTCTGCTTGCTTCAGGTCTGTTAGCAGCCCATTTGCCAAAGGAAGCCATGTGACCAAACCCAGAATCATAAAGTGCAAGAATATGTTTTGCCATGCAATGGACACTGACTGACAGCATTCTAGATGGTGGCTGACCTAACAGCCCAACAATGACTTAGAATAGAATCCCAAGCTTTCCTTATTTAAACAGGTAGTGTGAGTGAGAAGCAAATCTTCTTTGTTTCATGATGTAAGATTTGGGGGAGTTTTCTTATTCAGCCAATCTAGCAAAGCTAGGCTACTATTACTGGCATAGCCAAGCCTGTGCCGATCATCCAGAACATGCTAGCTCTATGTCCATTTGGCATGTAGATGTGTTCGTGTTATAAAATTTCAAATGTCTATTTTACCCTAAGATTTTCTTTGATTCCCCTTGATAAAAACCAGACAGGTTGGGTAGTTATTTCAATATCATTATAGATAACAAAATTGAAATGAAAATTGTTGAATCCATTTGCCAAATGTCACAGAACTAGTAGGTGGCATTATGAGGTATAATAGCCACAGTCCATCTGATTCCAGAGGTCAGGCTCCTAGCTCTTCCATGCTACTCTGATTCTCTGAATGCTCTGTCATGGGGATGCTCCACTCTACCAAAATAACTTGCTCCAGTAAGGTGATTTTTAAAATTGTGGCCCATTAAGTCAGGACACTTAACTGACTTAGGCAGGCTCCTTTATACATAATTGATCCACACTCCAGCCCTGTGTAGTGCCCATGACCTTTAGCACTGAGTGTCAGAGAACCTGACTATCTCACCAGCAAACTGTTTACTCAGGCAGACTAGAGGATTTTTTGTTTGTTTGTTTGTTTGTTTGTTTGTTTCTCTCCCTGTAGCAAATCTTGCAGCCAAGTTACAGGGAGACGTACTGTTCAGCTTGGTTTGGCAGTAGGAACCCCACTGAGCCATGATCCAGGCTCTACCAGATTTTATTCAAGGGTAAGGGTCACCAATGCAGTGGGGCAGGAGTTGAAAGACTTGTGTCAAAGCATGATGGGAAGGGCAAGTGGAGAAGAGAAGGAGACAACCATGACCCCTCCTCTTATCTTTCTCCTGAGCTAAGGAAAGAGGGAATAAAAAGAGTAAGTTGAGAATGAGGAACATGGGAAAATCAGCTTTCACCTACTCATTCTTTCATCCAAGAAGTGTTAGCTGAGCATCTTTGCTGTTAGCCGTCATGCCTGAGTACTGATAAAAACTGATGTAACATTTCTAGTTTAGAGAAAATCAGAGATGATGAAGAGGCATGCTTATAAGGGGAAAAATGGTTACTATACTCCTAAAAAAGCAACAAAAGGATAAATAAAGACTATCCCATCTTCAGTGTAAGTAGGCAATGGGTATGAGGCTGAGATAGTCCTCACTAGCAGTCATCTGGGTCTTTTCCTAGTGGAGCAATATGTAGGAATAACTGCTTAGTTAGGGCCACATTTCCAGCCTTCCATCTGCATTTAATTGAGGCTTGTGATAAATTTCCAGAGGCAGAATGGGACAGATGTAATGTGTGTCAAGTCCGGGCCAGGATGAGAAAGAGTATTTCCTCTCCTCTCCTCTCCTCTCCTCTCCTCTCCTCTCCTCTCCTCTCCTCTCCTTGTCCCTGTTTTCTTCTCCTTCTCTCTCCTTTCCCACCCTCCCTTCTCTCTCTCTCTCCTGCCCTCTTTCCCTCTCCTTTGCTTTAGCTTGATCCAAGGGACTCTAAGATACACACACACACACACACACACACACACACACACACACACACTCAAAAAGGAAAGGAAAGAAAAGAAACCCACAGACTCATGACAAGTCACCAGAAGGTCAGAAACATCTGCAATGGGTTCTTACAAAAGTAATAAGTAAGCTCATATCATATAAAACCAGCAACATTTGGAGATGGGGTTGTTTGTTATAGAAGATGATTTTACTCTAAGAATATCATCAGGGTAGAATTTATATCTACTATACATCAGACCTTTGGAAGATAATAGAAGTCAGGTAGGTTGCTAGATTATGTGGATATGAAAAATAGCAATATTAAAGATAAATGCATGATCGTGTATTACAGAAGGAACAGAAATGTTGGTAGATAGTGAGGTGCCCCCATCTGAACTCATTTCCATATGGTAGGAGATGGAAAGGTGAAAATGAAGGGTGCACCATGTAGATAGTTAATATTATTATTTCAGCCCAAATCCTCATTCCTTAAAGGTCTTGGAGGTGAGGTGTAAGGGAAAGGAGAATATGGTCACCCTGCACCTTATCACTAAACTAGATGCATAACCACTGAGTGTAATCAGGACCTGCAATCCTGGGGCCATCTTTGTGACTCATATTGACCTTACATTTGGTAATGCCTGTAACCTCAGGGAGATGTGCCAGCAGGAGCAGAGCATATTTGGTAACAAATTCTAAAATGACAGACTCAATGAGAAGTGACTTTCCATCCCTAGCTCAGTACCATTATACATCTCAGAAAATAGCAAACAAGAGGAAAATATTCCCAAAGTAAAACTTATGAGGAAGCAGCAGCAGCCAACGTAGAGGTGAAGCAAATGAAGATAACAATAAAAGCAGTTCTCATAGAGGGAGAGTAATATCAGGAAGATGAGATTTATTCAGGAACAGAGATAGCAATATAAAGACTGAAGATTTTGCAAAATGAAAGAAGGAGGGAGATAATAAAGAGAATGAGAATAGCTAGTAGGAAAGCCATGCTCATGAAATAAAAGGAGTTCACATATACATACCAGTCACTCCTAAAGAAAACCACAAAACAATAGAATGGAAACAAATTCAAAGATATTATAAAAGAAAAAAAATTCTGATTTGACAGAATTGAAAACAACCTTAATATATTCTAGAACTTTGAAGAACAGTCAGAACTTAAAATTGGGACGCTCTCTGAAAGAAAAACTAAGCCGGTCTCTGACTGGACTTCATCCCGTATTGTTAAAGGGCATGGTAGCAATAAAACCCTAATAGTAACCAGTACATCCTGACAATTGATTGCAGCCTTCTTGTCTTCAAGTATGAAAATAGCTGAAAAACATTCACTGTGTTGGTCACCTTCATGTTACTATGGCAAAATGCCTGAGATAATTCATTTACAAGGAGCATAATGTTTTAGTTAGGGTTTGCATTCCTGTGAAGAGACACCATGACCAAGGCAACTCTTATAAAAGACAACATTTAATTGGCCTAGCTTACAGGTTCAGAGGTTCAACCCATTATCATCAAGGCAGGAAGTATGACAGTGTCCAGGCAGACGTGGTGCTGGAGGAGCTGAAAGTTCTTCATCTTATTCTGAAGGGAACCAGAAGACTGTCTCCCATGTGGCTAGGAAGACAGTATCAAAACCCACCCTCACAATATCACATTTCCTCCAACAAGGCCACACCTACTCCAATAAGGCCACACATTCTTATAGTGCCATTCCCTGGGCCAAGCACATTCAAACCACCACACATAAGACTTATTTGTCTCAAGTTTGTGGATCGCTGTTGGAAGTTCCATGTGGCAGTGCTAGAGAGTACCAGAGTAAAGTGTTCACACTGCAAGCCAGGATGCAAGGGGTGGGGGGAGGGAGAGAGAAAGAGACAGAGACAGACAGAGACACAGAGAGAAACACAGAGAGAGAGACAGAGACAGAGACAGAGAGACAGAGAGAGAGAGACAGACAGAGAGACAGAAGGAAGATAAAAGCCAGGATGTCACAACTTCTTTCAAGAACAGGACCCCACTGACCTAAAGACCACTCGCTTAGCCCCATCTCCTAGAGATTCCACTACATATTAATAGCCTTTGAGAAACACTTCTCCAACTTACAACCTTTACTGATACAGGCTCTTAGACAACACAGCACTCCAGAGATCATGTGAGGAAGGAGGTGGAAAAGCGCAGGTTGGACAGTGGAATACGGAATACAGCCTCAGAAGATACATCAACGGGATCAAATTAGTAATCTCAATGAATTTTTGAAATTGAAGTGTTGAAGGCAAGCATTGTGTTTGTGGAAATATAAATCTAAGGCTGAACATCCGTAGGCATTACGGTTACAGAACAGAATGTAAATGCCCCAAACCACAATGGCATACAAAGGGGCAGGGGTGGAGCCAGACACATGCTAGAGTTTCTCCATCTGCCTTAGTGAAGAGTCTGTGGGTAGGAAGGACAATGGGCAAATCAAGAAATAGATCGCTAAGTTCACTGTTTAAAGCACTGTTTAAATGACTCAGACAGACTCTAGACCTTCCAACCATGAGAGGAGACAAGGAGGACAAAAGCCACCTCGCAAGCCAAACCAGAGGGGACCAAGGGAAGCAAGAAGCAAAAGAGAAAAAGCAAAGTAAACAATTTATTTTTCAAGAGAGACTAAAATGACTATTTTAGAGCAAACACCCAACGAAGCATTCACATAACGAGTACACTCCTCTGTGAAAACAAACTAGAAACTGCAATTTGCAGAAAAGTAACTCAGTGTAACCCCATCTGGGTCAAACGACTACCAATATAAACATTCAGATTTCTACTTCCTTATAGAGATTTCTGGAAGCCTGCTGAATAAGTTGGTAATCATAATTAGCTTTGAGGAACAGTGCTCAGAAAACCACAGGGGAGAAGGATTTTATTTCCCAACTAACAGTATAATATAGAAAGACCCATTGCCCACGGATTTTCAAAATGTAACTTTAAATATCAAGGAACTATAGCACGATCTGAAAAACATGACAGAGACCGGACAGACAGAGGGCTTTGAGAGGTAACAGGAGGGAAGGAATAATTATTTTAGAGGGGTTTATAAAGAGCTTCTGATGGTGGGTGACACATGATGGGACCTTGCAGAACGCCTGTCACTTTCTGATGTACAATCAAGATGACAAAATAGGTGTGACTGAGGCAGGAAGGGGCAGTGTTCAAGGATGATGGAGTACTCCAGGAGAGTTTGAGCATTCGCAAATACAAGGTATAAGAGAGAATTAGCTGCAGGCTTGATGCTCCTCGGAGGATCTAAGTGTGTGCTGAAATGCCCCAAATAAATAAAAGGATGCTTCTGTGTGAAGAACCAGAGGCTATTATCCTAGCTGTCCTCCAGCTCCAGCTCACAGTAGGATGCAGGGTGGATTCTGGAGGCCTCACATAGATCCTGATTAGCTTGGTCTCCCATCGCTGGGACCTGCCTGCCTCAGGGGCAGGCAACGGGATCTACAGCACCTTCTGGACCAAAGGGCAGTCACTGATGGCTTTCTAATCTACTCTCATCCCTTAAAGACTCCCTTTGTTAAACACCTCTATCATCCTCTTCACATCCTCTTCACATCACATGACATCTCTGTAATGGCAAGCAGAAGGAAGAGAAGGAGGAGGAGGAGAAGCAGTCACATTAAAGTGATATTAATTTCTTTTGGTAGGACTATACGAATTACCCACTGGGTTTCTTCTGGTTTTGTTATAAAATCTTAAGAGAGACAGTGTGGCCAGTATTAGAATCTAATGATGCTCATTTTGACAATAGGAAGGGGTCAGCCTGCTGGTAGAGGCATAATATAAGCAGTAGGGGTGGGTTTTGGAAAATGCCATTCTCATTCAAGGTGCCTTGTTTTGTTTTGTTTTGTTTTGCTTTTTAATCACTTTTTAAATTTTCTATTTGTGTGTGTTCCTATCTTAACATGAAACTCTAGGTGTCCCTCTCTTTCTGTTGCAACCGTCACTTGTTTTTGGTCTCCCTCCTCTTCTACCAGCCAGATAGACAGATTAGATAGATAGATAGATAGATAGATAGATAGATAGATAGATAGATAGATAGATAGATAGATAGATAATAAATAGGTAATAGATGATAGATAGATAGATAGATAGATAGATAGATAGATAGATAGATAGATAGATAGATAGATAGATAGATAGATAGATAGATAGATAATAGGTAATAGATGATAGATAGATAGATAGATAGATAGATAGATAGATAGATAGATAGATAGATAGATAGATAGATAGATAGATTCAGAACCACTGCAAGCTTTGCTGTAAAGCAACAGTTCTCAACCTGGGGGTTGCAGTCGCTCTAGGGGTTGAATGACCCTTTTATAGGGGTCACCTAAGACCATCAGCGAATGCAGATATTTACATTATGATTCATAACAGTAGCAAAGTCATAATTATGAAATAGCAATGAAGATAATTTTATAGTTGGGAGTCACCACAATATGAGTAACTGTATTAAAGGGTCACACACAGCATTAGGAAAGTTAAAAGAAGCAGAGAGGACAGATTACTGAACTCTAGTTCTTACTTGTACTTTACCAAGAGACTCCTAGGAATATACTGAGGACCAGGATGGGGCCTCCTTAGTCCTCCATAGTGGGAGATTCTAGAGCAAAGGTTGGTTGGCAGAGGGAAGGGCTTCCAATCTTAGTTCAAATCCCCCAAAATCCTGTGACATGGGAACTACTGTTCCTGTCTTAGGGTGAGCCATCTGTTAGTGACTGACAGAGCTAACAAATCTGGATTTGGAAGCAGGTCTATGTAGCCATAATGCAAAACACCATTCCCTTCCCACTCCTCACAGGTGCTTACACAGACATCCAACAAGGGTTTTTATTTTTTCAAACGTTATATGTATGAGAGTTTTGCCCATGAGTGACAGATAACTGTAGTAATTGGAAGAGAGCTACTCAAATCTGGCCAAAAAAGTAGAGCAAAGAGAAAATAATTGCCTGGTTGGTTTTGTTGGTTGGTTAGCTTTGGGTTAGGAGGTTGATCTTTTTGACACAGGGTCTCATGTAGAACCTAGGCTGGTCTCCAACTCTCCATATGACCAAAGATTATATTGAACTGATCCTCCTGCTCTGGGGTTATAGGTGGTGTGCCCCAGTGCCTGGGGAAAAGATGTCTATGAATAGTTTTCTGTGTGTTTCCACTGCAAAAAATTCCAAATGTGAATACTACTACTACTACTCTCAATTAATGGTTAAGGAAATTGAGGCTTAAGGATCTTAGGCTGGCTGCTGAAGGTCCCACTAATACAAGAAGATGAAGCCAACTGGCCTGGCTCACTCTTGGGCCCTGCCCTTGGCTGCCTGTCCCTGGACACCAGCCCAGGTATTTCCCCTACTGAGAACTGCTTCAGCATAGCCACCACCACTGAGAGGCAGTCCAGCAGGGGACAAGGACCCTTCATAGTGAGGAGACCATGGTTAGACCTTGGCTACACAGACCCCAGGTGGGGACTCAGGAGAAAGGTAATCAATCAGGTTGAGGTGCTAGAGGGGCAGGCGAGAAAAGTCTTCTCAAAACACTTGGTAAGAACCTTGGAACTGAACCACAAGCCAGCATCCAAGCCCCCGGGTTTAGAAGTTGTTTTCCAAATTCCTATCAGTAATCCCATAATTGAAAAGGATTGGAGGTAGGTCATTATGTCCTGAGCAGCAGACAGTGAGGATAAAGAGCTCTCAGCTGCCCAGAGCCACCTAATAAAGGTAAAAATATTTCTCTTTCCCAAGAGGGTAACCATGCAACTTTTCGCCAGAGCAAGGCTCACACTGGAAAATACTTATGTTTACCCATTCCAAATGAAAAAAACATCCACCCAACAAGCTGAGCAAGAGTACTTGGAGCCATGCTAAGGACTTGGGGTCAGAAATGTACACTCTCCAGTGTCACAATCAATGGACTTGCTTTTTGACTCCTAGGACCCTCTGTTTCTTCATCTGTAACATACCCAACATAACAGAGATGAAGATGCCACCGATTTTAGAGTTGATACACAGTTATCGATGTAAGCATTTACTCGGACCATTTCATGAATGTTGACTGTATGATGTGGTCTGCACTCTGACACTCTCTGGGAATACAGTCTGCCCTTGGGGTACCATGAATCTCACAGTTGCAGTCAGTGGACGGGAAACAAATAAAAGCAATTTATTATTGAGCTCTGACTCCTCTAGTTGTGAAGGCGATCCCAGGATGACCTTCCTGGAAGGCTTCCTCCAGAAGCTAGGATTAGACTTCGATAAGGAGCACAATGGACACAGTGGGTGGGGTATGGAGAGATACCTTAGTTGGTAAAGACCTTGTGCAGGGTTGAAGAGCTCAGCTCAGTTCCATGCACCCATGTAAAAAAACAAAAACAAAACAAACAAACAAACCATCAGGCATGGTAGTACACCATCTCCTAGCTCTTGGGAGAAGCTCTATCTAAAAAAAGACAAAGGGGATTGCTTCTTAGGAATGACACCTGAGGTTGACCTCTGTCTTCCCTACAAATGCACATGATGTACATACAGAAATGGCCAGGTCTGGCTTCTGTAGCAAACTTAGCACTGTTTTGAGACTCTAAGGACTTGCTAGATTAACAGTAAGAAGAGATGTGGAGAGAAGTTTCCACCCAAGTGAAATCCTGTGGATAAAGTCCTTCAGAGGACAGGAAGCAGCAGATTAGAGGAGATGAGGGCCAGAAGCAAGAGGCAGGGAGACAGACCATTAGGCCATGAAGGAAGTGGGGCTGAACATCTTGTCTTAAGTCTTGGAAGGCAGGAAAGGTTAAGGCCGAGTCACACAATCAAAGAGTGGTCGGGAAGGTATTACAGTGAGCCAGCTGAGGACAATAGGAACTTGGATATAGATGGAAAGAAAGAGAGAAACAGGATGGAGACCAACTACAGTGGACAAATTTCAAGAATCTTCTTACTTGATGAGTACCAGGATCACAGCCATCCTTTGGCTTGGGCATGTGGAGAAATTCTGCTGTCTGTTCTCTGAGACAGAGGACAATGAAGACAGCAAAGATTATGGGGGAAAAAATCAATGCCTGAGAAATTTCATAGAGAGAAACAAAGCTGGTCTAGTAACTGAGCCTTCTCATTCCTGCCTTGCTGGTGTTTAGCTGCAAGTTGCCCAGGAGGTACCATTTCTACACACAAAGATCCAGGGAAAATAGTTGGACAAGATAATCAATCAGCTACTGTCCATTTAACTCTTAAGCCTCAAAAGCTCTTGAAATACCCATATAGCTCTTGAAAAACCCATATAGCTCTTGAAATACCCATATAGCTCTTGAAATACCCATATAGCTCTTGAAATACCCATATAGCAAGTGTTTCAAATGGGAGACTAGAAGGACTGGTTGAGACCAAAGGGTATTTTCCTTGATCCCTTCAGATTGAGTAAATCAACCCCCCACATGGTAAGGGTCAGTGGAGTCGAGCGGGCAGCTGGTACTTTGTAGGAAGCAGACTGTCCCTCTCCTAGGTGCCCACTCACCCCTTCCAGTTCACACATATGCCTGCTTGGCCCATTCTCAGATGTCTCTCAAGGTTCTCCAAACAAGAATTATATACTAAATTATTCTTTCTCTGATTAAAAAGAGAATGACCACGAAAATAACACTGTGACGGTATCTTATAATTCTACCACCCAGAGAAAATCACTATGAAACTAGAATATACTTTCTGCTAGCCTTGCTTGGTAATTTACCATATTAAATATGATTTTTTTCTTTTTGGTGCATTTTTTTTTGCTAGTTCTATAACAGTACTTTCCCAAGTGGTTAAAGATTCTTTGAAGCAGGGTTTGGAATGACGGTATCATTTGCTGAATAATTTATATAATCACTCTACAGTCATTTCTTAGATTTGTAGACATGTCTCAACTCTGATTATTTCTTCAGACACTGTGTGAAAGCTGGATGATGCGTTCAAGTGGATGGTGCATGTAGGCTTTTCAAAATCCCTGTCAAATTGCTTTCCAGAAAGCTAGTTCCCATCTTCTCCACCCATCATCCATCACACATGGCCGAGACCAGATGGGGCCACTTTTGGAAGTTTACTGGGTGGGGACAATGGGGCCCATGAGGAAAGCTTGCTCATCATAGAAGCCATGCCTTATTTTTATAGGGCCCTCATTCAGAGAGGAGTTACTAACTGAAAACTAGATAGTAAACAGAATTAAAAATGCCCACGGCATTAGTTTCTGCTTGCAGGTCGTAAAGTCTCTGGTGAAACTCCACCCTGGTTACTGTGCAAAAGCAGCTGTGGACAGTCTGTCAGCAAAGGAGTATGGCTGTGTTCCGGGAAGACCAGGCATGCTCCTTTAAAAAAAGAAAAAGAAAAAGAAAGAGAGAGAGAGAGAGAGAGAGAGAGAGAGAGAGAGAGAGGAAGGAAGGAAGGAAGGAAGGAAGGAAGGAAGGAAGGAAGGAAGGAAGGAAGGAAGGAAGGAAGGAAAGAAAGAAAGAAAAAGTATTATCTGGCTCCTACTCACAGTGTTTTGACCTCCACTCTGTTCCAATGTCATCCTCCCCACAATCTTGAGAGGTAGGTGAGGCAGGAATTAGTATGCCTGTTAGGGAAGGAAACTGAGTCTTGGAGAATCCAATTACCATGTCTCCAGGCACACAGCTAGTAACTAGAACAGATGACATGGGTACCTCCATTTTCTGACTTCTAGTTTAGAGTATAAGGAATCTCCTTTTACAGTCTAGTCACAGGAGTCAAATGAATAGCACGAAATGGCAGCTTGACTCTGGGTGTAATCCAGTTGAAAGTTCAGGGTCCAGAAAGGAGGAGTCACAATGCAGTCCCTCAAAAAGCAGGAGAAGGCCTTGTCAAGGGGCTTGGATTATAAAGAGTCAATCTGCAATGTGATGTTTGTTGGGGATGTGATTCCTCCTTCAGCAGAGAGCTCATTGATGGTGGAAGGCTGCTGAATTACACATTCTCTCAACTGAAAGTAACAGAAACCCCAATTCTAAGCAGTGGAGTGAAAAAAAAAAAAAGAAATTTGTTGGTTCCTATATCTCAGCTATCTCAGAGGTATTAGAGTAACAGAGATGTCAGGGCTGGGTCCAAGGGCTAAAATGATATCATGGACATGTTCTCATTCTCTATGCTTTCTGCTCTGATTGCTCATGAACATCCATTTTTAAATAAGGTCATTTTCCGTGAAAGATGAAAAGGATGTTGCCAGGCTGAATTATGTTTAAAATAAAGGGATCCCACCCTCATGATGCCTCATCTTAACATTTTATAGGACTCTGACTGCTCTTCTTGGGTCATGTGAATCCACCATTGCATTGGTCACTGTACCCAGTGACAGGCAACATTCTGATTGACCATTGCTTTTAGAGGGTGTGAGCATCATATTTGATGTCCTAGTAGGGTCTCATAGATAGGGAAAAGAGTGTACCCTTAGAAATCAGTAAAAGCCAATCAAAGATCATGAAAGCAGAAAAACAATTTGGAAAAAACAAAACAAAACACTTTTACCAGCATATTCACCAAAAGACAACATAAAAGAAGAAAGCCCAGAAATGCGTTCTCCAGAGACTGCACTATCTTGCCTTACACGTGTGCTTAAAAACCATCAGGGAAACATGGAGGAAGGTATTGTTTTAGATACTGGGCAACAGGGTAGAGCTGGCCATGATGGTCAAGGCATGGGAGACCCAGCCCTGGGACTATGAGAGTGAGAGAGCTGGCCCAGCCCGTCATTGGCAGGAGCACTTGGGAGAGTGAGTAGCACACATCAATTGGGCAGCATAGTGGAGCTGACTCTGGTGGTGTGGATGTGAGTGAACTCTCCTCAAGAGCATGAAAGCAAGAGAGCTGACCCTACCCTTGCTGCCTACGGCATTGGGTAAAGCAATACCAGAGAGAAATACCAGAGAGCTCATCCCAGTGCTGAGGGTGTGGGAGAGTAAGTGGACTGACCAGCTCAGCCATCTCCCAGGCCCAGATCCAGGGCTTTAAGTTGACCCGCCCCCAAATCTACCTCATCTATGAATGGTGGGAGCATGTGAAAGGGCGGGTCCTGCACTTCCAAAGAAACAACAGGATATTTGATAGGAGTTTTGATAAGGATCTAGTACTGATAGCATAGCAGAAGCCAGAAGACTCGAACCAGACCAGTGACTCATTGCAATGAACACTTGCAAGTGAAGATGTTCAAACAAAAGGATATACTGTGGGACACACTGTGACACACTACAGCTTCCACAATAAAATGTTTTCTATGTTTTGTTTCGTTTGGGGTTTTGTTTTTATTGTTAAGTTTTATTTTCTTTTGGGGGGAGAGATTGCAAGAGCAGAGGGCAGGTATGAAGGGACTGGAGTGCATGATGTGAAACTCACAAAGAATCAATAAAAAAGTAAGAGAGAGAATTATGTCTTTAAAGATGTGTGTGTGTGTGTGTGTGTGTGTGTGTGTGTGTGTGTGTGTGTTGAAATCTGGTGTCAGACTGTTATCCCCATTGAAGATATCATTCACTAAGGTTAGGCTGGCACAGATCAGACCTCTAACCCCATATGACTAGTATTCTCAGGAGAAGACAGTCATGTGACCTCTAACACCATATGACTGGTATTCTCAGGAAAAGACAGTCATGTGACCTCTAACACCATATGACTGGTATTCTCAGGAGAAGACAGTCATGTGACAATAACAGCATAGACGACCGTGTGGCACTGAAAGCAAGAGACTTAGATGTTGCTGCTGCAAAACAGGAACTCCAAAGATGACCAGAAATCCACCAGAAGCTCAGAAGTGGCCCTTCCATTGGCTTCTGACTGTGGCCTCACCAACATCATAAGTTTAGCCTCCTATCCTCCAGTCCTGTAAGACAATAAACCTTTGCCATTTTAAACTGCTTGGTCCATGATGTGTCACTTAGAGAAAACCCAATGAACTTGGGCTAGGAGGATGGGTCAGCCAATAAAGCAATTGCCTTGCAAACTCAAGGTCCTGGGTCTTATCTCCCAAAATATCAGGGTTTGGTGAATCATGCATGCTCCAGCATGAGGGCACTTTGTACCTCTTAAGGCAGCTCTTGTTTTTAAGAGTAGAGGAAGAAGGAGTCAAGGGAAAGAAAACGAGTGAATGAAAAGAAAAAGAAGGTTTATTTATGAACAAGAGAGATGCAAAAAAGGGCATGACCCAAGTCAAAGGTTTCTGAGGAGAAGAATGTGGAGACTGGTGGCATGGGTGCCATTAGCAAGGACATTTCCAAAGCATGGGAACAAAGGGTAGGGTTTATATTCGCAATAGACCTGATTGTCAAAAGCCCATGTATGCAAAAGCAGGGAGACCTGGGAGAGCTGAAGCCCTGCTCTTAACACAGTGGGGAACAAGTGAGGGAAGGTCTGGAGGGGAAGGGACCCTGGGAACCCACACTGAGTTCCAGGTACACAAGCTTGGCAGTAGGTGCCTGCATTTCCCTGATCAATATTTCCCCCCATTTGACCACATTCGATCTCTGCTCTAGAAGCAAATTAAGTCCAGTTTCCTGTCTCGACTTTGACCATCATGATGTCAAGTTCCTGCCCAGACTTAGCCTACAGTCTCCTTTGGAGACCCCTAGAAATAACTACCCCAGTGATCAAGCTACTTGACCACACCTTTTTTTGAAGTTTCTGAGACTATCGTGCCTTTCTCTAAGGCCTTGCCTTCCTCGAGCCCTTGATAGCTCCTCAGACATTATCTACATCTCTTTACCATTGACCATGTTGTGTAATCGGAAGGTCATCCATAGCTCTGAAGTTGTATAACATCTGTACAGCTAAGCCTATGCACATAACACACACACACACACACACACACACACACACACACTTCTGCAACTTGTTTTTCACAGTACACTTCTTATCATTTTAATGTAACTCTAATGCATTTCTTTTGATGATTTCTTGGACATGTGATGTAATGTGCACAACCCCTTGGTCTTCCAGGAACAATGATGTGGTAAACACCTTATTAAGGCTATCTTCCCTTCTAGTACATTAGTGTTCTTGCAAGACTCTTCTCCTGACACACTCTTGTTCATTACTTAGAAGTTAACTGAAGTACATCTTCTTTTGAAAAAAATCATCACTGATTACTCAGGAAAAAAAAATGGGAGCCTTTGTTGTACTTAGCTTTCTGTTGCTATAACAAAATACTCGAGACATACTATTTTATAAACATCAGAATATTTGGCTCATGATTCTAGTGGCTGTGAAATCCAAACAGCATGGCAACAATGTCTCATGAAGATCCCCTGACTCGTCACAACCTGGTGAAAAAATAAAAGGAGAACTAACACATTTAGAAGGGGCACATGCGTGTGCATGAAGAAGCAAAGGATAGGGAAAGATCAAGCCCTCTGGTATGTTCTAACCTCCAAGTAAAGGAATTTTGCACCTAATCCACAAGACAGAATTAACTGCTTCTCGAGATCAGTCATAGCCCAATCAGCTCCCACGAGGCTGCTCTTTTGGAAAGTCTACCATCACTACTACTGTTCCTCAAATCAGGCTTCCAGCACAAGAACCCTTAGGAAGCACACCATAGTACACCATTCCAGCCTTCCTCCTCTGAGCCTCTAAGCTTAAACACATTGGCCCCTGGGCTTTAACATATTGAGGGTATTTTGAAATTGCTAGTAAGTCATTAAGGGCTAGTCCAGTGCTATGTGTCTCTAAATCCTGCATCTAGCAGTGTTTGTCATGCAAATGTAACTAATATGTACTTGTTGAATTGAATTGAACTAGTAGCATTGGGGCTCTATCACATACTTGCCTCCGCTGTAGTTTTCTTACCTTTAAGTAGGAGTGGGGAATAGTCCCTGACCTGTGTATAGATATTGGACCACAAAATGAGATCAGGCAGAGCTTGAAGCACAAGGCCTGAATCACAGAAAACATCAGAAAATGGAAGCTTTTGTGGTTGGTGTGTGTCTGTAAACAGAGACTGGACTGAGAGTTTGGGTTGGCACGGAACCTCTCCAGGTACCTCCAGGCTTCTACAGATAGGGAACCTCCCTAGGACAAGTTGACATTTCTCTGACAAGTGTCCAGATACATCTTGTTGGTGCCAAGGTGTCTGAGCGCTGTTGCCTCTTTCCAAATACCCAACGTAGCTGCTGATGGAAAAACCTGACTTCCATTTCCCAGGACACACCTTGATTGACAAGCATTGTGGACATCCCTGAAACTCCTTTCCAAGCCAGCATTGCAAAGGTGGGGGTGAGATAAAGGACTGAGAACAATATGGATTTTAATAGGATGCCACAGGGCAGGACTAGGAAGGGCTCCCAGAGGAGGTCTTGGATGGGTAACATTGAGATTCCTGACAGAATGGAATCCATTTTCTCACCCATTTTCACACGGTCACTCCCTCTTCAAAAGGCCATTCTGGAGGTTCAGAGCTCTGTGAAACCCTGGAAAGAAGCTGATCACACAATGGCAAAGCAGTGACAGCTGAATACATTACTGAAGACACTATCTCCTTACGGACAGTCCCTATGGCTCTTGTAAGATACTATATATCAAGCAAGATACTATATATCACTTGGGCACTGACATAGCTTTTGGCTCCTCTTCAGAGATGTATAGATACTTCTATATGGCACCATCCTGTTTATCTCTACCATCCAGTGTCCTGGTCAATTTCCAATAAAGAGGTTGTTGGGTCATGAATCCTCTGACTTTGTGCATTGATTTGTCTATGGATGAATGAGTTCAAAGCCTAATGGGGTATTCAGAGGTGGTGCCTGGTTGGAAGAGAGGAACCATCGTGGGCATGCCTTTGAGGCTTTTGAAGGTCTATCTACTCCCCAGGTCCTGGCTCTTTTCCTTCTCTGTTTCCTGGATACCATGGGGTAAACAGTACTCCACCACGCACTCCCACCACCATGATGTTTTGTCATACCTCAGATGCTGGAGGCAGACTTCCTTGGAGTTAATATACTGAAACCTGAGACAAGATAAACTGTTCCTCCATAATGTTGTTTATTCCAGGTGTTGTGTCACAGCAAGATAGCTGGCTAGGACAGAAATGATGAGGCCAGATGATTTTTATGACAGCTCTGGGCCTTTAAAGGGATACAGTCATTCTATCCCTTGACAGGAATGGCAAATACCCATCATCTTGCATGAACAGCCTCCATCATCTTTACCGACGGTGCATCTGCTGTTGCCCAACCTGGACATTAGCAACTGGGTACAACAGCAACAGCTCAAGTGACATCCCTGTTCAACAGAGTAAACACCTCAGCGGAAATACAGATGGCAAACATGGAATTCACAACTCAATGCTTCAAGACCACCCTCCTTCTGGAATAGCTTTCCCTAACTTGAGAGCCATCCCTCGTAGACACATGAGCTGCAGAGCTGGCTTCATCTAGGCTATAAGGATAAAAGTCACAGCTACCTGCCAGGAGCCTGACACCTCTCTGTCCTCCTCTTCCTACCCCCTTGCTCTCCACATCTCCCCTGGCCCTCTGCTGTCTGCCTTCTCCTGACGCCTAACACTTGTTCCCCTGTCACTGTCCGGGCTCACATCATCACGTCTCTCTCCTGGACAGTGGTATTTTCACTGTTAGCCTCATCTCCTTGGGACCAAGTTCAGCCCGTGCTACCCATTCAGGACAAGGTTCATTTCTCAAGCGCCATCCTCTCTCCCTTTTACACGCATATTACCTCAAGTTTCTAGAGCTCCCATCCGTGTCCTCACAGCTCATCTCTGCAGACATGTTCCTCAGATCCATTCCTCTCCCATTATGTCTAATCCCAGTCCACACAGACTTTGTATTTCCTTCTGACAGCCGTCCCTGGCTCCCCACTTGCTAGAAACCTGAGCTCCCTCTTGAGTGCTGTATTGTACTTACTTGGTGGCTTGGCTCCTTTCCTGCTGGAGTGGTGAGCTTTTCTGCAGTCAAGGGAAATCTCTGATTGATTGTACCTGAGACATGGAAGGCATACATGATCCTTTCCTCCATGTGCAATGGCACAGTGGCTAGTTGTTCTCATGGTGAGAAGTGTAGTAAGTTATGTTTCGCTTACCTGTGCCGGGGGCAACTGTGCTGTGGTGTCCCTGCTGTCAGGAAGTGACAGCAATGAAGGAAAAGCTGGTTGTTTCTTCATCACTGACACAACACCCTGTGTGGCCCCTTTCTCTCTCACCATTACTAGCTCTGCTACAGTACCCCCATTTCAAAGAATAACCTGTGGCTAAAGAACACCCCAACTCTCATCCCCATCCCAAGAATTCGTGTTTGTTTTGAAAATGGAAGTGGGAAGAATCACCAGGGATGTTGTTGTTGTTGTTGTTGTCTGTAAAGGCAGCCACACCAGACTCCCCCACAGGGTGCCATCTCTCCACTCACATAGCACCCGTGGCCTTTGAGAGAGAGAACCTAGGCTCCAGCCAAACTAGGTGTCTCTCCACCTACAGCAGTGTCCCTGTCTGGCCAGCCTGTGTCCTGATGGGAACCAAGACACTGAAGCACAAGGCTTTCTTTCTCTCACCATCTCTACATTCTATGAAATCCTTAGGGAGGGGACCAGCCTGGCTTCTTGACCGAAGCTCCCCCAACCCCACCCAGTTTCTCAATGGGGAGCCACCCAGCTGGCGCCTCCCCAGCTCCCAGGCCTCAGGGAGAAAGAAAGGGCTGTTGAAAGTGCCTCTGGGTTCCCACACAGGAACGTGCCAGCTCCAGACAGTCAGGCTTTGTGTCGGGAGAATCTGCTTCTCATGGAGCAACATGGCAATAGTGTCCCTTAGAGAGACTCAAGGGACAGCAAAGGAAGACCCAAGTACCAGAGGGACAGGAGGGATGATCCAAGTAGCAAAGGGACAGCAAAGAATGACCCAAGCAGCAGGCAATCCTCAAGAAGCAGACACCTGCACCAGAAGATGCCTGCCCGTCCCTGACCCCGAGAAGAGTCCTTTCCAGAAACTTTCCAGGGCCACACACCTCAGATCCTCTGACTTGGCTACTGTTAACTGGGGAAAGGCTACCAAACCAAAAAATTTCCACAACTAAATGCTATCCCTAATCTAAAGATATTTAAAGATGATACGTAGATGAGATCAAGGCTGGGCGCAGAAAGGATTGGTAATTGTCAGGGACAGTTGAGACATTCAAACTCTAGGAACTAAAGAAATCTATGAGATGTGTAAGAGTGAATGTGGGTGGGTATATGTATGTGAATGGGTGTGTGAATGCAGTGTGTGTGTGTTAAAGAGAGAGGGTGTGCATGCATGTATTTATTTATGTATGTATGTGTGCATGCATGTATGTATGTATGCATACATGCATGTATGTGAGAATAAGTGTATGAGTGTGTTAGTGTGTCCTCATGAGCAAAAGTGAGATTGTATCCATAACTGTGTGCACATTCTTGACTAGATGTGAGGATAGGAGTATGAGAGTGGAACATATATATGTGCAAGCATGTGTGAGTACACGGATGTATCTGAGTATGCCTGGAGTGTGTATATGTGTGTATGCATTTAAGTGTAAGTTTACACACATGTTTTACTATATATGAAGGTGCTGTCTTAGTTTGAGTTTCTATTGCTGATGAAACACCCTGACCAAAACTCAAGTTGGAGAGGAAAAGGGTTTATTGGCTTACACTTCTACAGTGCCATTCATCACCAAAAGAAATCAGGACAGGAACTCAAACAGAGCAGGAACCTGGAGGCAGGAGCTGATGCAGAGGCCATGGAGGGCTGCTGCTCACTGGCTTGTTTCCCATGGCTTACTCAGCCTGCTTGCTTATTATAACCCAGAACCACCAACCTAGAGATGGTAGCACCCTCAATGGGCTGGGCTCTCTCCAGTCAATAACTAATTGAGAAAATACTGTACAGGCCTGCCTACCACCAGACCTTATGGAGACATCTTCTCAATTGGCATTTCCCTCTCTCAGATCTAGCTTGTGTCATGTTGACATAAAACTATCCAGCATAGGCGATGTGAGAGTAGTCATGACTGCACGCGAGAGTGTCAATGTGTCTGAGAGAAGATGTGCTTGTCAGGGAGTGGGAGGAAGGCCTAATAGCATTCTTGGCATCCTAACTCATGCCCCAAGAACCTCTGCAGAGGGAGACTCCTGTGAAACAGGGTGATTCACTAACTCCTTCCTCTCTTGACAAGTGTAGAAACCATGGCCACTGGAAAGAAGGACTCGCCAGACAGCTTTATGGTGCCAGCGCTGGAAATGAGGCCTCCAGATTCTACCCACACATGAGTCTTTGCTCTGTTGCCATGAGAATTGTCTCACCATTCCTGGAAACCTTTGAGTGGTCACCTAGCAGGGGGCTGTCAGCAGCACCTTCTAGAAGTTCACCCACGCTCCAGGCTCCCTGATCCCCACATGTTCACCTTAAGCCTCCTTGTAAATGTGACCCATGCCCATTTAGTACAGGCCATATGGAGGTCACAGTCTGTGGTCATGACTTTTTAAATTTGTGTCTTGTTTCCTGGCAACAGGTGATTGGTCTCTAGGGAATTCTATCTAAGGTGAGCCAGTTAGAGACCTTCCCTAATGATCTAGACCACAGAGTCAGGAAGGAGAGTCAGCAAGGAGAGTCAACCTTTCTTTGCGACTGAAGCCAGGGGACGTGACACTGATATATAAGAAGCCAGCTACACCTGGAACTAAATACAAAATGCAGAGGCATAGGGTTACCAGACCCTACTAGAGCCCTGTTTCTAGCTCCTTTGAGACAAGCATCACCTCTTGAGTTGCCTGAATAACGCATACTGAATGTTATGAACCTGTAAATTCTCTTTCATGCTCAAGTTCACGAATTGAAGGTTCTTCCCCCTTTGTAATTCAAAAGTCAAAGTATACCAGGGCAGCCATAGTCCCTGGAGATGTTTCTCATACAATTTGAACTTTCTTGTAGGAAATGTTTGTTGTATTGTAAATATCTCTTTTAAATCGTGTCCATATTTCTAAATTGTTTTATTTATTCTTTGAAATTTTCATACAATATATTTTGAGCATGTTGTTTCCCCTCCCCCAACTCCTCCAAAATCCTCCCTCACTTTCCTAACCCCACAACTTCATGTTTTTTTTTCTCTAACAACAACAACAACAACAACAACAACAACAAAATACTTGGAATAACCATTTTTAAAAATTAAACTAAAGCAGCAACAAAAGAAAACTGAAGCTACTGTCAGGCATGCTCATGCACATGTGCACGCATGCACACACGTGTGTAAACACACACACACACACACACACACACACACCAAAAAATTCAGAGTCTAACTTGTGTTAACCAACTACTTCTGAGCATGAGGCGTGCCTTGGAGTGTGGATAAACCCAGTGTCACTCCACTGAAGAAAATAAACAAAACCTCATTCTGCCTCTCTCAGTAGGTATCAATTGCAAATAGCATCTTAGTTGGAGTAGGACTTTGGGCCCACCATCTTCCTTGATGCTGGGATCTGTCTGGCTTGAATTGGTGTGGGTGTTCTACATACAGACACTGAGTTCATATGTGCCATTCATTTTCTTGGCATCATCTACCATGTGGCTCTTACTATCTTTCTGCCACATCCTTTGCATAGATCCCTATGCCTTGAGGAGAAAAGTGTGATAAAGGCTTACCATTGAAGGTTGAGCACTCTTCATGTTGTCCAGTTGTGGGTCTCTGTTTTCATTACCATCTACTGCAAGAAGAAGCTCCTCTCGTAAGGATTGAGGGATACACTGATCTCTGGGCATAGCACTTTGTCACTAGAAGTCATTGTATTGCTATATTCGTTTAGCAGAATAATAGTTTGTTTTCCTCTAGGGTCCATGACCTATCTAGTCTCAGGATCTTGACCTCATTAAAAGTATCAGGTATGAGCTCTGTGAGCATAGCTCTCGGGCAGGACATTCTTGTACTCAGAGGATCCATGGCTGCATGAGATTTACTACTTTCTCCTCCATAGCATGCATAGCTCCTCCCAGCATTATGAACACAAGCCAGGAGGGATTAGGCTTCCAGTTGAGTCCCAGCTAGATTTCTCCATGTTCAATGATATAAGTATGTAGTGTCTTCACTCTATGGGGTTTCTATAGGTCCACTAATAGGGTTTTACCATCAAGTAGTGCAAGGTAATCAATGACATTTGCAATGGCATAAAATATTTGGGTAGAATCTATTGGACTCCTTTAGCCAATGTGCTAAAAAGATGTAACCTATTCCTGGTACTGGGGATTTTATTTGGTAGCATATGGAAAGGCCCATTTGACATGCACATACCAATTCTCAATTCTTCTTCTTATGTACCATACATTGCCATAAAAAGGAAGGAATATGAAGGAACTCTAATTAGTTCTAACTCTTATCTAGGAAGAAAAGGACCAAGAATCATGTAAGCTAGAGGCAAAGGCAGAAAACAAATCAAGTTCTTCTGAGGAACCTAGATGATGTTTATTAATTAGTAAAAACGAGCCAAAGCAGTGATCCCCATACATGATGAATGCGTGACTCGTGTGTTGAAGTTCAGAAGTGGGCAGCTGGAGGTAGCCTGATGGCACCGCTCCACGAAGACATCAGGACTCAAGTGTCTTTTGGCTCATTGACATCTATGACAGCCAATTTCATGAAATGTCTCTATGCTCTATGGCTGTACTGAGTGTAGTGAATACCAGGGTGAGCCCTTGAATCTGGAGTTCTTAGACACAGGAGGTCTAAGAAGACACAGAAAAGGCTCTAAGCTTAGCCATTCACTGCATCCAATGGGAGGGGTGTCAGCCACAACTTCTGGAAGTTGCATTCCCATGGGGCTGATGAGGAGATGCTAGGGAAACATCACAGAGATGGAAAAGCTGGAAATTACTGAGTTCAGTGGGGCAAGCCTATCATCCCAGCACTCGGGAGGTGGGGGCAGTGGAGTCTCATGGAATGATCAGTGTGCTTAGCAGAGAAACAGACTGAGACAAGAGTCATGAGACACACTGTTGAAGAAGTATAGGAAGGTCTGGAGAGGGGTTCAGTTGCTAAAGACATTGCCCTGAATGCAGAAAGCCCTGAGTTCAATCTCCAGCATCACATAGAAGCAAACTCGGCGGCACATTCCTGTAATCCCAGCACTTGAGATGTGGAGGCAGGGGGCTGGAGACAGTGGCACATTCCTGTAATCCCAGCGCCTGAGATGTGGAGGCAGGGGCTGGAGATGGCGGCACATTCCTGTAATCCCAGCACCTGAGATGTGGAGGCAGGGGGCTGGAGACGGTGGCACATTCCTGTAATCCCAGCACTTGAGATGTGGAGGCGGGGGCTGGACAGATGGCTCATCAGTTATGAGCACCGACTGCTCTTACAGAGGTCCTGAGTTCAACTCCCAGCAACCACATGGTGGCTCACAACCATCTGTAATGGGATCCGATGCACATTTCTGGTATGTGTCTGAAGACAGCTACAGTGTACTCCTATAAATAAAAATAAATAAAATAATAAAAAAAATATGTGGAGGCAGGAAGATCATATAACCAAGACCATTCTTGGCTGGTTAAATATTTCCAGACAAGCCTGAGTACATGAGCTCTTGTCTAAGGAAAAAACAAAAAGAAAGGAAGGAAGGAAGGAAGGAAGGAAGGAAGGAAGGAAGGAAGGAAGAAAGAAAAGGAAAGGGGAGAGTAGAGGAGCGGAGAGGAGCGGAGCAGAGAGGAGAGGAGAGGAGAGAAGAGAAGAGAAGAGAAGAGAAGAGAAGAGAAGAGAAGAGAAGAGAAGAGAAGAGAAGAGAAGAGAAGAGAAGAGAAGCTCCCCTATCCCTTTTCTCCGGAACAAACAAATGCTCCAGAGGAGATCTCAAGAACAGAAAGAGTTGCATGCCTGATGCTTCCCAGGAGTTCAACTAAAGGCATGCCAGTGTTCGTGACACAAGGAGTGTTCATACCACTTGGCCACAAAGTATAGTCTTGTCATTCATTTCTCCAGTGCTCAAGGCAAGCATCAGAGGTATCTTCCACTAGTGAAAAAAAATACATCATGGAGTAGAGCTCTGTGCTGTCACACTGAGAAGTGGCCAGCTCTGTGCTATCACTTGTTGAAGAATGGCTCTGTACTGTCACATTGAGGACAGGTTGGTTCTATGATGTCACTCACATTGAAGAATAGCTGGCTCTGTGCTGTCACTCACACTGAGGAGCTGTCACCTTAAAGAGCTGTCACTCACATGGAGAAGCTGTCACTCACATGGAGGAGCTGTCACTTACACTGAGGATCTGTCACTCACATTGAAGAGCTGTCACATTAAAGAGCTGTCACTCAAATTGAGGAGTGGAGGGCTCTGTGCTGTCCCTCACATTGAGGAGTGGCTGGCCCTGTGTTACCACTCACATTGAGGAGTTGTCGGTCACAGCTGGCATGAGAAATTTTCAAGGATGATTTTCATCGTGTGCATCATTCTTGTTCCACAGTGAAATCTTAGAATAACCTCCCATTGTTCTTCCCGCCTCCCCTCTTCCCCCTTGGGTCTGGACTAGACCATCCTACATGATTGGGCCAAGTGAACAAGGGGAGAAGAAAGAGAAGGGAAGAGGTGGAGAAGACTCAAGTTCTGTAATCCTGTCGAATCCTACAAAGTCGAGATGGGTAAGCAGACAACTGTCTGGAGAAGAATCCTGGTAGAGATCAGGCTAGAAGTATATGTGAGCGAGTCACCTACATATAGGTGTTTAGTTGGATAAGGAAATTATCTGAAGGGATGTGCCTGGAACCCTCCAATGATACTGTCAGGCAGGCAAGAGACACCTACCAAGGCTGAGGATAAGGCGGCACAGAAGTTCCTGGAAGCCAAGAGAAGCAAGTGTTGAAGAGCAAGGGCTGCTGCTAAATCAAGGGAGAGGAACGCTGAACATGAGATCATGTGATGTGTCCCTCCCACAGGGCTGATCATTTTCCAGTCTTGTTCCTCCATCTCTACCTCCTACAAATGGGAAGCCAGCTCTTCCACTGCTCACCCACACCTCTACCTCCTACAGATGGGAAGCCGACTCTTCCAGAGCTCACCTGCCAAATACTCACCGTGTGGATTCCTATGTGCAACTCCCAGGCTGGGGTTCCTTGCAGAAGGCATCTGCAGCAAGTAGACAGGAAGATCAGGAAGAAATGGGGTCTGCCTGGCCTGGTTTGAGTCCTGGCTTACCCAGGTGCTCCTGTTCCTTGTGTGACCTTCAGGGTCTGGACTAGACCATCCTACATGATTGGGCCAAGTGAACAAGGGGAGAAGAAAGGGAAGGAAAGAGGTGGAGAAGACTCAAGTTCTGCAATCCTGTCGAATCCTACAAAGTTGAGATGGGTGCTTCTGGTGCTCTGGTCCCTTGAAAGCTAACAAGCAGAGAAGGTCCTCTCAGAGTATCACTGAGAGACTCCATACCCAGTACATAAGTCTCACTCTCAGGAGAGACTTTCTTCTATCCCACCTACAGATGCCGGTACAATTTGAAGGGCCCCTTTCGAAGTACAGAGGCAAGTTTCCCTTTATGTTGTTGAAATATAATGCTTCCTGCTTTCTCAGTCTCTTTTCGCCTGTCACGGTGGTTTTGTTGTAGCTGCTGTTTAATTTGCAGTTTAGTGTCCTTTGAAATGACATAAATAAGTAAAAAGGCACATCACTAGCATCAATTTTGACACGTTTATGCTGTGCTGTGACGGATTATATTAGATAAAAACTTTGAACTCATAAACGGAATCAATGAAATTACATAATTTGTATTTCATCTTCAGTTCATACCAGAACTGAAGAAATATCATCACAAAATGGAGTCAGCTGTATTAATTCCACTTCTTTTGGCCCATCCATCTTAACAACACTCTCTGCTTTCCTGTTCACCATTGAGCAAAGAAGGACCAAACTGAAAAGGAAGATTAAGCTGTCTTTCCCCTCTCCCTCTCTCTCCCCCCCCATTTCCTTCTCCCCCTCCCTCCCTCCCTCCCCTTCTCCCTGTCTCCATCATTCTCTCTCTCCCTCCCTCCATCCCTCCCTCCCTCCCTCTGTTGTCCCTTTTCACCACACTGTGTTAGCTAGAAAGAATGATGAGTGGGCTTTTAGGTCCTTTGTTTTTCTTCGGGCGCTGTTCTTGCATCTGAAGCGAGTTTGTTCTAGCAGACAGCACGGCTCTCACTGCTGTCAGCACTCCTACTTCCTTAGCTGTAGCCTAGCCCACTTGCCTAGGACTTGCTTGAGGTCAGCCTAGTCTCCCACACACCACAGCGCCAGTCCAATGGACTTCTATGCTTAAGCCTCAGACAAGCATCTTGTTCATGTCTCCTCTGTTTGCATGCACGATCCATTGTACCATCAGTCCTCAGAATACACAAGTAAGCGTATTTAAGAATTTCCAACAGCAAAGCATTCAGTCAAGCCTAGGGCCATCAGCGCACAGAAACCCTGCAAAGTAGCATGGGCTACTCCCTAGCCCTGCTGCCAATATCCCTCTGTAGACACAACTGGAAGGATCTATGATTTGCTGAAGAATGATACCCCAGATTCAAAATAGTTTTCTTCTACAATAGTCTATCATGCTGAGGGTCATCCATTATCAAGACAGAGAAACAACCAAGAGAACTCGCAGGCCTGATTTAAAGCACACCAGGATAGGTGGGCTTTGTCTTCCTCTATCTCCAGGCATTTCAGAGCCATTATGGGGCCTGGTATCTGTACACTGTAGCTGAGGAATCTGGAGAATGAGGTTGTTGTTGTGGTTGTTGTTGTGGTGGTGGTTGTGTTCTGTTGTTTTTGTTGTGCTTTTGTTGGTTTGGTTTGGTTTGGTTTGGTTCCTAGTAACCTACTTGCCTGAACTTGCCCAGTTCTTAGGCCTAGTCTCCTAAACTGCCAGTTTGAAGCCTGTCGTGGAGTCAGCCTTGCCTTCTCACAGTCACAGGGCTCACGAGTACCTCCCATCCCAGGGTCAGTTTCACCTTCCACCCTAGATCGGAAGTCTCATTGTGCTCAGTTACTGCGCCAGTGCCCACAACAAGGTATGGTGCTCATGACACCTTGTAGAGTAAATATTTCTATAAAGCCAAGTCTGTCTGACACTTAGCCCATTGAGGCTAGTGGGCTTTTCTGAGGTAGTTTTCACCCCACTCATTTGATTTATTCATGATATATCTCTAGTGAGTCCCCAAGAAGTTCATGGACTATCAAGAGATAGGTCTTGGAACATGAAGTTCTCTTGTCCACTTATTCTCGTCATTTCTAAGCACTGGCTAAAATGTGCCTGTGGTGAGAGGACTCCCGGAGTCCCACGGAGAGAACAGCTAGTAGAACAGTGAAGATGGAATGCTACGGAACCTCATGGAAGGCATCTTGGAGATATTAGGAAGGTACATGTAACCCAGCCTTGGACTTCCAGGAAGTATTTTCAGAAGAGAAAGTTCCCCCATAGGAGAAAGGCCTTCCACACTAGAAATATTCCTCAGTTGGCAAAGTGCTTGCCTTGGAAGCAAGATGACAGGAGTTCAATCTCTAGATCCCACATATAAATTCAAGTGTCATGGTATAAATTTGTGAGCCAGTGATGGTAGGACAGGCAGTAGAGACAGGTGGACCCCTAGAGGTTAGCTAGTCAGCTAGCTAACTTCTTACTTGAAGAAGTTCCTGGCCAATGAGAGACCTTTCCTCACATAAACTGTGAGAAGTACCTGAAGAATGACAACCAAGATTGTCCAATGACCATATGCACATGTGCACAGAGAAGGGGAGAGGGGGGAGGGAAGAGGTGGAAGGGGGAGGGAGGAGGGGGAGAGGGAGAGAGAGAGAGAGAGAGAGAGAGAGAGAGAGAGAGAGAGAGAGAGAGATATCGGGGCTCTTCCAATAAGAGTGAGCAGATACAATAAAGCCATGGCCCAAGCCAGCACGGACTTCTCAGCAGGTGTATAGAGGTGGATTTTGATGCTGAAGCTGGAGAAGTGGTGGCTGGGAGCTGGGATGCAGTTCTATCAGCCACTTGGCTCCCCGAGAACCAAAAGGGAGCTGCTAGCACCTCCTAAGGGAACCCATAGCTGGCCTCTACCTCAGCACTTAATAGGAATCTCTTTCTAGATGTATGGAGAGCATCCTAAGCCAAGGGAATGTCCTGAAGCCAAATGACTGTTGTCTTTGGCAAACGGTGAGAAAGTATGGGCCAAGCAGCTGTGCCAAGATGCATCTTAAAAATGGCTCAGCATCACCTGAGCCTCTTCTGTGTGCCAGACTCTCTGCTAATGGTGTTATATCTACTTATTTGCTCTTAATGAGAGCCTTTAGAGACAGGTCTTTTTACTGTCCCCATTTTGCAGATGAAGAAATCAGAGAGTTAAACAACTTAGTCATGACACTATGTCATCTTTGGGCCTCAGGCCCTTCCAAATCTGCAAGATTCCAGAGATTCTATGGTGTTTCAAACACTCACTATACGAACCTGTGGCTGCTTAGCAACAAACCCACGTGGTCAGCAAGCCTTACGGCAAATGATAAATTCCATGTGGGGTCCCCAAGAAGATGCTGCTGGTGCAGGTGTGCGCTCACATCTGTCTCTCAGAGAAGGTGAGCAGGCTACTGAAGAGATGTAGAAACCTTGGACTGACTCGTAACCATCGAACCCATGAACTCAGATGTGTGAAGAGAAGGAGGCCAGGACGGAGCACCAGGTAGGAGACAGAGATGCAGGAGATAAGAAGATGGAATAGAAAGGAAAAACAGAGCGAGGTACTCAGAAGCCTATAGGCACCCATGTCACTCAACAGAGACAACCAATCAGGTGAGAACTGCCCAAAGCAATTTTGTCTGTTCAGGTGCATCCTCCATGCATGACTTCATACAGAACTATCTCCCTTCTCTTGAAAATAAGAAAAAAATAAGAGGCAGTGGGGTATAAAACTAGACATAAACTCTTATTTTTACAAGTCATGGGGAAAGAAATCATGCTTTGTCCAAAATGTGATGATTTGAAGTCTAAAATGGCAATCTCTGCAGCCAGGAGCAAAGTGCCTGGGTTGGGCATCTGACAGGCATTTCCACCCCCTTTTAGGTCTCATTTCACTGGTCAGTAGACAAAAGTAATTGAAGTGGCATGATCAAACTTATATCCCAGATCTAAACTTTCTCCTTGACCACTCCTTCTGGCATTGACTCGATGTGATAAAAGACATGCACATGCACGAGTGAGCGTGTGCGACACACACACACACACACACACACACACACACACACACAAATACACACATTCTGTGGGGTGGGTCCCTTTATATCCTGGTCCTCCTCTGTCTTGTTTTCTCTTCCAAGGTAGTACCCAAGCTATTAATGAGAAGCATGTGCTGGGCTGCCTTGGAATTGCTATGCAGCCAAAAGTGCAAAATGCAAAGGCAAATGCAAAGGCAAAGGCAAAAGCAGGAGGAGGAAGAGGAGGAGGAGGAGGAAGAGGAGGAGGAGGAGGAGGAGGAGGAAGAAGAGGAGGGAGGAAAGAGGGAAGGAATGAAGGAAAGAAATGAGCGCTTTGGTATTCTCAGCCCTACACATAATTCCCCTATTGATGTGCTATGAATTACAGTGGCTGCCAGGCCATCGTGGTTTCTGAATCATTTCCTTCCAGAGGGGCTCTGCGCTCGTCCCTGGGCTGGCTTCAGCTGGGCTGGATTGCAAGGAAGTTAGACCTCTGGGCAGCTATGCTGCCTTTCCTCCCTACCAGAGTTACAGCAGGAAGGTGGAGGTTCAGACAACATATGAGAGTAAAGATAGAGAAGCAGACTGAGCCTGATTAGCCCAACAGTCAGACCCTAAAACTCAAGTCTTTCTCCCTTATTAGAGATGGGAGTGAAATAAAACACAAGTTAGATAGACACTATGGATTTCTCCGATGGGTTTCAGACTCAGCTGAGTCCAGATTCACTATCTTCTCTGCCTTGTTGCTCTGTGTGGAAAAAAGTAAGATAAACATCTTTGGGGCAGAGTTGACTATGAATTCAATGCCAGTCCATCTTTCAGTGGGTCACATTAGGGAACCCTGAGCTGAATCTCTCTCATGCAATTGCCAAGGCTAAGGATGAGGGTATATATGGTCTAGGATTTTCTCACCAGGGCATTGGTGTCCATGCAAATCTGTTTTAAATTTATCTATGGAGTAAGTTTCATTCATTCAACAAAGAACTTTAATCCTTTCTCTGGGCAGATCCTGCGTAGGCACCAGTGTTTCCAAGAGGAAATGGATGCGCTCCCAGTTGTAAGAGATACAAGCAAGCATATGCTGTAAATTGAGTATGGCATATGTTATGAGGAGGTGTTCCAGGAGAATCATAAATGCAGACCTGGGGCTTGGGAGAGTCCAGGGAAGGCATCCAGAAAGTTCTGTTGCATTGAATGAGGCAACATGTCACGTCATGTCATTTTCCTTTGCCCAGACGTCCCTCCTCCTACCCTAACTCCTATGTGCGTTCCCTAAGCTCTTTGTTTTGCTTGAAGATGAGACTCACCACACTGAGTTGTGAAGTGGCAGCTCTCCTCCAGTGACAACAGAGGGCACTTTCCCAACAACCTCTGCAGGTTGAGGAAGTTCTGGAGGCCGCCACCTGGTGGCCATACTGACCCAGGTCCAGTTCCCTGCTACTGTTGTAGGTATTCAGAAGAGATGGGATGACCTGGAAGCAGTACCAATCAGAACCTGGTGATGGTTTGCCTGCTCATTGGCTGGGAGTTACAGATTAACAGGTCAAAAGTGAAAGTTCTAAGAAGCCTTGGTCTACCTTTAGGTGGCTGCAGTCTCCCTTTAAGGTAGATTTGACAAGCAGCTAGTTTCAAGGAGGTACCACATCTTAATCTTGTCTTAAGATCCCTAACCCCTAATTGCCCTTGCTGTAAGAATCATCATTGAACTGGTGAATGAAGCAGACCCTTACAAGGAAGGTTCTAGAAAGAGCACAGATTTGCTATACTTGTTATATACTTGCTTTAGATGTTATCTATACTGTCTAGAACAGTATAGTTTGTTTATCTTGCACATCCCTGGTAAGGTGACTTGCCCTGGCTCACACAGCTCATCTCAGAACCAGGACAGGTGGGCATGTCAACTGACTCTCTCTGCGTTGCCTGGCAGGGTCAGACAATGCTTAAATAAGGAGCATAGCAAGGCGGCCCAGGAAACAGGAATCAGGCCTCTGCCTGAGGTTACAGGCTGTGAGAGCTTTCTGCCGAGACTCACCGCCCTTCCTACCACTCTCCTTCTCAGACCCCCAGGGGCTCCCTCTTGCCTGCTGGTTGGGATCTGAATATCTTCCCTTCCGTTGCTCCATCCCACCTCTTTCCACATAGGCTTCAGCCCTTCTTGCCTTGCCTCCCCATCCCCACCCCTGCCCAGCCTACCCCTCATTATTCCTCTGAACTCCCAGAGCCTGCATTTCCTCATCCATGAGAAGATCCCCAAAGCACGGGCAGACTACGGGCTGTGAGAATTGATGGAGCTCAGCATGCAAGGCCCTCTGAGCGGCACCGGCCGAGTAGTCTGCTTGCCACGTGTTAGCAGTGATTCCGGTGGTTGTCACCACATGTCCCATGTTCCTTTGCTCGTGTCCTACGTCCCCCTCTACCTTCTCCTCAGATGGGACTCATTCTTGAAGATCATTCTTCAAGATCCAGACCTCTGTTTTCTTCTTAGCCAATGGAGGGGTAGGGAGGTGAGGGGTTGGGGGGTTATATATCATGCCCCTCTCTCAATGACATCCTGAATTCCTAGTCCATCAAAGGGAGCAATAGTGGCTGCTGCTGGTGGGATGCCTCCAATTAGCAACTTTACAGTTCGAATGCATAACTTGCAAAAGCCTGGCAAACATGAGAGGTGGGTACTTCGCAACTTTAGAAGAGATATTCACTGCTCAGCTTCTGACCCGCTGAATACTTTGCTCCATAGCCTTGACCAGGCAACCAGCCTTTAGGACATGCTCTCCCACTCTACAAACACAAGCTCTGCTGTGTGACACTGCTGGAGTCCCCAGGCTTCCCAGGTGCTGACAGCTCCATTCCTCACCCACTCAACCACCCAGAGTTCAGGGAAGTCACAGGGCTTACCCAGCCAGGTCACCCAGAGCCCTTTGTCTCCAGCCTGACCCCTGTTACCCTTATTTTCCCCTCTTTCCAAGCCCTTCCCTTATTCTGTCTCCCCAGACCCTCTTTGCAATAAAAATGGAAAGGTCCCTTCTCAGCTCCTACCCCTTCCCTGTTTTTTCTCCCTCCTCTTCCACGTTATTTTCACTGTCCCCAAGTCCTTCTCAGGGACTTTAACAAGCAATTCACCTTTTATCCACTCATCAAGCATTGTGAAGACCACATGCTCACCGCAAGGCATTACAGGAGAGTCAAGATAAATAAGATACAATCCCAGCACTGGGTGGGAGGGGCAGGGTCTACTCTGTTCCAGGAAGAAGCCAGATGCTTGACCTGCTCCTCTGAATTCTGCGCCACTCTGCTTTGGCCCAGCCTTTGCTGTACAGTCTCCACTCCACTGAAGATACACTGAAGTGGGGAACTTGGCATGTGCCACCACCTACATGGCAGAGAAGAAGTAAAACAGGTACCATTGCCCCCAAGTCAGACCCTGATAGCATCGTGCACAGCAGGGTAGGAGACCCATCTGATGCAGAGATGAGAGCATCGTGCACAGCAGGGTAGGAGACCCATCTGGTGCAGAGATGAGTGTGAACCAGGATCCATTAAGCTGTTTCGGACCAGATGCTGGGTCCCTTCCAACTGCACACATGGACACCTTACTCCCCTCCAAAGAAGAGGATTTGAGGTGAGGTCTTTGGAAAGTGACTGCAAGTGAGATTTCAAGGCTGAGGCCCTGCTGAATAGGAGAAGTGCCCTGATAAAAATTCTCCAAGATCTGGGGAGATTATTCAGTCTGCAAAGTACGAATATCTAAACTCAGTCCCCAGAACCCAGGGGGTGGGGGGGAGAGGACTGGGCGTAGTGCGACATACTTGTCATCCAAGTACTGGTGAGGCAAAGAGAGAAGGATCTCCAGAACTCACTGGCAAATTGGCAGGCTTCGGGTACAAATAAGACCCCATCTTGAAAAATCAAGGACAGCTCCTGAGGAATGTCACCTGATGTTGACCTTTGACCTCCCCATAAACCAGTGTACACATATGCATCCTCACACATGAACACACATACACATTCATGCGCGTGTGCACACACACACACACACACACACACACACAAATGCTTCCTCACCTCTCCCTCCACTTAAGAACACACTGATGAGGTCCCATCTGCAAATCTATGAACCAGGAAGCAGCCCTTGACAGGGAGTGACTCTTCCAGCTTCTTGACCCTGGTGTCGCAACCCCTGGGGCTATGAAAGATAAGATTGTGTTGTTCCCAAGTCTGTAGTGCTATGTTTTAGCAGCTGACATGGACACGGGCAGAAACATTCTGAGGGCCCTCTCTGGCCACACAGCAGTTCTGCTGACCATCTTTGTTTATGCCTAAGACTGCAGGGTCTCTCCTTTGTTCTTAAGCCCATGACCTACTGGCAAATTCATCATTCATTTTAGTCATGTAGCATCTCTCTGCAGGTCAGACATTTGGGGGGGAGGGGTGAGAAAGGATGCTAGCAAAAACCTACCCTGGATTGATTGATTGCAGCAGCAGGTCTCCTCTGAATGCTTCCTGTTGTTTTATTTTATAAGATTTATTTCTGCTATTTTCAAGTATGTGTATGTTGGTGACCAGGGTTGGCGGAATATGTTCATGTGATTGGGAGTGCCTGTGAAGGCAGGGTCCATTGCAATAACTGTACACTATTGATTACTATTGATTGACTGTGGAACTGTCTCTCCATCCCCATCTTCTGAATGTCTGGTGTGTACTGAGTCACCTACTAAACACACTGACTTGTGAGGATACAAGTTGTTTTGTAAAAACCACCCGTTTAGTGAAAAAGAGGTCCCAGAGATACACAGTTAAAAGAGACTGGGCTGTGACTGAAGTCTGAAGAAACAAGCTCTGGAATATGCTGCCCTGGCCCTTAAATATTTAAAAGGCAAATTACAGTCACACCCACTGTCTGTGAGTTCTCTACCCACAGTCAGCCAACCACAGATCAACAATGTCCTTTCCCTCCCTCAAATTCATATCTGTATTGAATATGCATGGACCTCTCCCCTTTAACATTGTATCATAATAGCTGTTGATATTGTGTTTGGGCTAAGTTGTATAGTGATGACTTAGAGTACATGGGAGGCCATGCACAGGTTGCATGCTATGCCATGCCAGTCTACACCAGGGACTCGAATTTCTACGGACTGTGGTATTGGCATGGGGTCCTGGAGAAATGATGGTACTACACTAGTGGGACACTTCCTGAGTGCTAGACACTTGAAGCTGCTAGGTTAACAGTAGCATGCCAGTATACATGGTCCTTGAAGCAGCCAGAGGCATTGAAGGGGAGTCAGATAAAAGTGGGAGTTTCAGAACTGAGGAGATGGCTCTGTTGGTAAAGTGCTCGCTTTGCAAGCATGAGGAGCTGGTTTCAGATGCCCAGCATCCATGCAAGAAGCCAGGCTCAGCAGCATGCATCTAGAATCACAGCACCAGAGAGGCAGAGACAGGCAGGTCTCTGGCGCTCCCTAGACAGTCAGTGTAGCTAAAGTTCTTGGTAGTGTTAGATGTTCTGTTTCAAAAAATAAGGTCAAGAGTGACTGAGGAAGACAACCCTGGCCTCTATGTGTACATTCATATTCATGCATATGTACATACCTGTGTGTCCACGCATGTGCATGCATGTGTGCGCACACACATCTACCACACACAGACACACATGCTCATACTTACACAGGACTATGGGATGCACCTAAGAATGGGTTGTGTATTGTGCCACTACCCAGCTATGTGTCCCGAGCACACTAACTACCCTTCATGCTCAGTAATGCCAGAATCTGTGTCCCCAAACATGATTGTTAGGATGAAGTAATGTAACGTGGAGAGGTACCCATGACGGGGAAGCCCAATGCATAGGTGGGGTGCCTGGCTCCCTCACTCCCTGGATCCACGTCTTTGAGCATCTCCTACCCCTGTGTCTCCATTTCTTTCCACTTGTTACTGTCATCGAATACGGTGGTGCTTTCCTCGTGCTTCTATAATGACCATGAGTGTGGACACTACACTTCTGCTCTTTGTGCCTCACAGCCCAAATACTTGAGAAATTAGTTTGCTTGAAAACAGTGATATTACTACTGATTCAAAACTGCGACTCTGGGCACTAGAAAGATGGCTCAGCAGTTATGGCAACTCATAGCCACCTATAACACCAACCCAGGGATCCAACATCCTTTTCTGGCTTCTGTGCACACATGCACACAAACACACACATACACACACTTAAAAATTAAGAGAAAAGTCTTGTTGGAAATACCTGTATTGAATGTCAGCAGCTAACTGTCACTGATCCTGTCTCCAGTGGCTAGCACAATCCTTATTCTCCCCAAGAAAAGCAACATGACCAGTAAGTCAAAGCAAGTTTCCAGCCCTGGAAATGCAAAGGAGAGAATAACTCGCATCAGATTTCACAATACTCAATCCTGGTGGCAGTCACTGGTAGTTTGAGTACTTCCATGGGTGATATGCTTAACACATGATGTGGTATTTAACCCTCTGACAGTCAGCGAAATGGTTTTTATCATCCATCCATTTTGCAAAACAACAAACGGAGCCTTCCTTGGTCAGGGTCAAGCATCAAGTAAAGGAAAGACAGAAATGGATTCCTGATAGACGTGGGTGTGCTTCCTCCCCATTGTACTGCAGAGGAATATGAGACTCGCCGTCCAGAAACATGAGGTCCAGGAATCCTCCTAGTTAGGTAGATGTGTTTTCTGTTGCTGTAATAGGATACAAGAGCCAAGTGTTGTTTTATGATTCTGGTCAAAGATCAGTGGCCCACATCTGATGCTAACCTTACTGGCAGAGTCGTGAGGCAGAGCAAGTTACCCCATGACAAGAGACAAGGACATGAGTGTCCCTAGCTTCTGGTCTCCTCCCTCTTCTTAGAAATCAGTGGTAAACCCCACTCTGAAGATCTTGTCAAAGCCAATCATCTCTCAGAACTCCCACCTCCAAACCCCTTCCGTGAGTTAAACTTGCATCATCTTCACACCACACTGGGATGAAGCATGAACACGCCAGTTCCCGAGGGACACTCAAGCCACATACAAACCACAGCACTTGTGAGATAATGCAAAGTCCTCTTACCCAGAGGGAAGAAATCCTGGGGCTTGTACATCATCCACAGAACAACTACTTCCAAATAGCATATACTCGTCTCCTCTCAACAACCCTTGTACCCATTATATGGGTGGAATATGCAGTTGGGTGTAAAGATGTTAGATATTACCAGATAGCCACAAAGTGGCAGCGCTGGGCTGTCATCACAATGCACTTCTGCTGATGTAACATAATACCCGAGACTGGAATATTTATTGTTAAAGGCCAGGAGGTTCTAATGGCACAATGTGGTTGTTATGATTTGAATATGTGATGTCTCTCATAGCACAAGTCAGGACAGGACCGTAAGGGACAGGTGCTCATGACTGCAACTGTTTTGAAGGTTTCAGAGTCTTTACACGGTGGGAAGCTGCTTTCTGATTGCTTGACATTCAAGTGTCCCCACCATTGCATGCAAAGCTGCTTACACTGTTACACTGTCGATTGTGGTGCCGCGTATGGGTAGTCCTAGCTTCAGAAGACTGAGGCATGATGATCTCTTGAGTCCAAAAGTTCTTAGCTGTGGTGTGCTATATCAATAATATGTCCATTAAGTTCAGTATCAACATAGTAACCTCCCAGGTGCAGGGGGGCTACCAGGTTGCCTGTAGAAGGATAAGCTGACCCACATTGGAAATGGAGCAGGTCCGAGTTGTATATTTCCCCTACCATGGTGAACTAAAGCCCTATGAAATTGTAAGCCAAATTAAACCTTTTCTCCTTTGTTTCTATCAGGCAAATTTTCTCTACAGCAGCACAGAAGTAGCTAATACAGTAATACAGTCACTATTCAAGAGAACATGCTTACCTCTTGCATTCCATGGGCCAAAACAGAAAGGGTTGGGAGGGAATCGAGGAGAGAGCAAAGACATACCTCTAATGAGCACCCATTCCAATCCTCAGTTGCACAAAGAGGAAAGTTACTCTGCAGATATTAAAGCTTTACTTCAGAGAGAATGACCAGTTTTCTGAAGATCACAAAACAAGCACATAGCAGCTAACATTTGACCTGGGCTAGTGAACACTGAACACATCTGTAAACCCACTTCCCACCTTTGAATATGCCCCAACACACACACACACACACACACACACACACACACACACACACACACACACACACACTTTACTTCCTTCATCTCCCAACTATCCATCATGGTATCCACCACGCATAAGCAACCTAAAATCCTCAGCCAGCACCTTCCTCCTCCTTCAGATACATGATCCTCCCATACCTTCCCCGATACTAACTGTGTCTTTGGTTGGAAAGAGATTTTTTAAAATGACTTGCCCTCATGCTTTCTTTTTAATCTCTTCTGTGTGCTTTTGATACTCAGTTCTGATGTTTGCTTTTTAATTGTAAATCATGATCAAACTTTATTAGATAACATGGCAAGGACTCTTTGTATGACATTTGCCATTGCTATAAAAATTCTAGAGCCTAAGGGAATCCTCTTAGCCTCTTTTCATTTTCTTGTTTCCAAAGGAAAGGGAATAAAATGTTTCTGGGTTGCAGGGGTGGTGGGGAAATGGATGGAAAAGCAATTTGATAACAGATGATTTCTAAGGGCCTGGCTAAGGGAAATCAGCAGCTGTATTGTACTGGTTACACGGAAAACTCTTACGTCATTCTGAGAAAGGATAATGTGTGTGTGTGTGTGTGTGTGTGTGTGTGTGTGTGTGTGTGTGTGTGTGTGTGTGTGTGTGTGTGTGTGTGTCTGTGTGTGTGTCTGTGTGTGTGTCTGCGTGTCTCTCTGTGTGTATGTGTGTGTTTGTCTGTGTCTGAGTGTCTCTGTGCATGTGGCTGTGTGTGTGTTAGTCTGTGTCTGTGTGTGTCTGCGTATCTGTGTGTATGTGGTGTGTGTGTGTGTGTGTGCATATGGCTGTGTGTGTGTGTCTGTCTATGTCTGTGTGTGTCTCTGTGTGTATGTGGTGTGTGTGTGTACACATGTCAGTGTGTGTGTGTGTGTGTGTGTGTGTGTGTGTGTGTGTGTGTGGTAGGTTCATAGAGCAAGGCACTCACAGAGAGAATTGCTTCAATATTGCCTCAGAGCCTGGAGAAAAGACAAGCAAATCCTACTGTAGGGTGGCTTCTGAGAATCAAGCTCTTGTCCAGCATGGGCATTTTTTGTTTGTTTTGGTTTTGTTGTTGTTGTTGTTGCTGTTTTGTTTTTGTTTTTGTTTTTGTTTTTTCCGAGACAGGGTTTCTCTGTCTGGCTGTCCTGGAACTCACTTTGTATAGACCAGGCTGGCCCCGAACTCAGAAATCCGTCTGCCTCTGCCTCCCAAGTGCTGGGATTAAAGGCATATGTCACCACACATGGCCAGCATGGGCATTTTTAAACTGAAAATTTAGGAAATCATATTTCTATGCCACCTAACCTGGGTGGAATCCCACCTTAGTGGAGACAACAGTGTGCCAGGTTACAAGAGACAGGGTTCTGGGGTGCTCTGGTCTGACTTCCTCCCTGCTAATAAGTAGGGTGTGCCTCTAACTAAGTGTTTCCTCCCCCAGGGACTTGTTTCTCAAATGTAAACTGAAGAGTTCTTGACAAGAAAGTCTCTGATGTCACTTCCTGCTCTGAGGTTCTGTCCATGTGCAAGAGATTTTTATGGTACAAATTCCGTCAGCCAGAGACTCTGCTTTTCAGACTTGAGTGGTTTTTCCCTCCACCCACTCAACAAGCACAACCTTTAGTCAAACCAGATTTGGGTATAAATTTCATTCACTTCTTGTTTGCATTGACAATTACATAGTGCCTCAAAACTAAGCTCCCATGTTGTGGGATAATTAAAGCATAAAAATTAGTCACTTTCTGGGAAGATGCTCACATTCTGGACTCAGGCCCGTGGAAGGTCTGGAGGATGTACGGATCATGGGACAAAGACTGGGCATCTCTGTGCTTGACTTCATAACATGTAGAGATCTATAAAGTACCTGAGCTCTAACAAGGTCTATCCCCAAGCTGTGTGGCAATCTGATTATCTCTTCTGCATTGAGTTTGTGTAGAAGGGGGAGGTAGATGCCAGAGGCCAGTTACCAAACAGACCCAACTGAATCTTCTTGATGATGACATGTATAGTAGATCAATTCTCCCTGTCGTTATACAGCAGAGTCAAGATTCCAACCAGTTGTCTGGAATTCCAGTGTGCGTGCATTAATCCTTGACAATGTCTATGACTAATGCAACAAACCATGCGGTCTGGTGAGCTGTATCCCCACTTCAGCACTATGAACACTTAGGGTAATTCTTAGGGTAATTCTTTTGGTGTTTCAGTGGTCATATCATTGGGTGTTTAGAAACATCCTTGGCCTCATATCATGATGTGTCATTGGCCATTTCTTAAGACATTTCTCAAGGCATTGACAAATGTCTTAGGTGAATGGCATGGACAGAATCCAGCCAGAAGAGGCTTTCATGTCTATGGTACCTTCCAAGGAGGCATTTTGAAGAGGAGAAGTGGTATCATTTAGGCAGTGACCATCCTCACACAAAACGTTTTCCTCCAGCCATCCAAGAAGCTAACATAATGTTGAAGAGGCTGAGATGAAGAAGCCAGCTCTAGCGGTCTTCCAGTTGTCACTACTGGACAGAAGCTGAAATGAGGATGGTGACAAAGACAATAGGATGGTGATCTGGTGTCACCCAGGGACTTCCAGACCTCTCAGGACCCAAAGAAAAACTTTTGGCCCTTCTCAGACTTTTGGTAATTATCAGTTGATTCCTCTTCTCTTGACTATTCTACCATTGGGTCCCTTGTTCCTATGGTTACTAACCCTGCTTATCACTGTTGGCAGGTGCATCTGCTTCTAATACCCCCATCACAAAGAGGCTCTTCTAACAAAGGTGATGTGTTTTACCCACTCAGTGCCTCTAGGGAGACTCTGGGAAGGGAGTCTCACTTCGAAATGCAGTCATCTTGTTGGCTTTTCCTGTTTGTCCATTTCTTGTCCTTATCCCTCTTGATGTTGGCCATGACCCTGGCTTCTTTTCCTTGGACACCCATGAAGGCTTGGATCCAGATGACTCTAAGTCTTCGGGAACTCACCTTTATTTCCATCATGAACCAAAGCATTTCCCCCACCAAGGCTTCCCTCTCTAAGCAAGGCCACTGAAGGAGCTCCCTTAAGGTAGTAATATAAGATGTGTACCAGGAAAACAGTATGCAGTGCTCTGGTTTGGATATAGATGGAGTGTCCTCAAGGGTTTCCATGTTAAAATTTCATCCCTACTGCCAATTGTTTTGAGAATAGAAACTTAATCGATTTTGGTAAGAGATGAGGCCTTTGGGAAGAGATTTGGGCTTAGGTAAAGTTATCATAATGGAGTTCTGGTGATTTTGAAAGAACAAAGCAAGATAGAGAAATATACATGCCTCTGTCTCTTGGCATAGTGTCCTGTGGCACAGCAGGATACATCTATCAAGAAGACTATCACCACATGCAGCCCCTCACTCCTAGACCAGAATTATGAAGCAAGATGAACCTGTTTTCTTTAAAGGGTTTCATTGTAGTAGCGCAAATCAAACTATGATGCTAATACTTAAGGTGGTATTTTAGCCTCTCTTAAATGGTTTTCAATGGCCTCTTTGCTTGATATAGATCATCTTATGTAATAATAAATCCCAGTCAGCCCAATGATACTTAGTAAAACATACAGCACAGTAATCCGGAATATTCAGAGTTGAAGGCACAGCTTACATCTTTCTATATTCCTCTGTTTTCTCCTTCGTTGGCATAATAGAGATCACAAGAATGGCTACCCTTGAAGTCATGGTGAGAATTGCGTCAATAAAGATGGATGACATTGGAAAGTGTGTCTGACCCCTTAGCATATGTTCAGTAAGTGATGGACTGTTGTCACAACCATTGAGGATAAATAGAGGGGTTTCAGACTGAGGCAGCCTTAGACAGGGACAACTCACACAGAGAACAGGGTGGGTGAGTAAGGCCTTGTACCCAAGAATATCTGATGCTTTAAGTTTCATGAAATCGAAGCCCACTGGTCAGGAGCCCCTTTCTCAACAACCTTCTCTCCTGACTTCAGCTACGGATTCCTCATTCCCACAGAGCTTAGTGAGACACTTGGGAAAATATTTTTCCAAAATAAATGTCAAGTTATTATTTGTCTCAAACCACCCAATTGTATGGCCCAACCCTGTCTACTAATGTTACCGCCCCGTCCTTATTTAGACTGAGGTTTTATAGCTGACCAGGGCTCTCACCAGGGCTTCCCTGTCCTACCATCTCCAGCCTGAGTCACCCTGTGATGTCACTGTCCTGCATTTGTCATGGTGGCTGCTGTGGTCTCAGAGATGACTATGGATGAGGCTGGCCCTGAGCCCAGATATGACTTATTCTCATTGTGCATTGCTCCATTCCTCCCTGGTAGAGCAGAGTCATAACAGGGCTACCTCCACAGTCTGGTGTTTCCTTTCTGTATCTTTGTATCAGAGAGGCTGCTCAAAAACCTCCTCATTAGTAAAATTAAGATTTGCAAATTCTCTTAGATAGGATTCTATCACTGTGATGAAACACCATGACCAAAAAGCAAGTTGGAGAAGAGAGGTTGGGGTTTGTTTGATTTTTGTTTTTTTCTGGCTTATACTTCTGTATCACTGGTCATCATCAAAGGATGTCAGGATAGGAACTCAAACAGGGCAGGAACCTAGAGGCAGGAGCTGATTCAGAGGCCATGGAGAGGTACTGCTTACTAGCTTGCTCCCCATAGCTTGATCATCCTGCTTTCTTATAGAACCCAAGACCCACCAGCCCAGGGATGGTAGCACCCTCAATGAATTAAGCCTCCCATACCATTCACTAATTAAGAAAATTATATACATGCTTACCAATAATCCAACCTTATGAAAGCATTTCCTCGATTGAGGCTTTCTCCCCTCTGATGACTTCATCTTATGACACGCTGACATAAAACTAGCTATAGCGTTTAAATAGGATAAGGCCAAAATGCCTGTGCATGGCGCAGCGTTGGGGGTGCTAACATCTATTGTTGTGAGCATGACATATAACAAATCAGCCCAAAATTCAGCAACTTAAAATATTCTTTTTAAAATGCGTGTCTGTGTGTGCACGTTCATGTGTACATGTTTGTGTGAATGTGTATGTGTACACCACATGTGTTCCTCTACCTTCTTTGAGTAAGAGACTCTCACTGACCTGGACCAATTAGGCATGTCTGGCTGGCCAGTGAGCTCCAGTAATCTTACTGTCTCCACTTTCCTGGAGTTAGTATTACAAGGATGTGTCAACTCACCTGAATTTTCACATGAGTTATACAGATTAAACTAACGCACGCACTTTACAAGCTGAGCCATGTTCCCAGCCATGTCGTTATTCTTGCTCCCAAGGATTACACAGCAATTAGTTGGTTTATGTTTGACTCCAAGTGGACCAACAGCTTATCAGGACGTGCTCTCAGCCTGACAGTGTCAGAAGTACAAGGAGAAAATGCCCAAATGCACAGGCACAATTTAAAACATTAGTCCTATCTCATTGGTCCAAGCAGGGACATAGACAAGCCCCAAATTAAAGATAAAAGACGTGCACTCCAATCAAAGAGATGGCAAAGTTTCTGTCTTAATAAATGCCCAAGACTGGGTGCAGTATAAAGACAAAATGTCTGTTGAGATCACAGTTCATGAGGGCCAAGAGCATGCATGACTTCTGGTAAGGGTCATGTGGCAGAGGGTATTATGGGACAGAAGATCATGAGCGGTCACAAGGCAAAACGTAAAGATGGAGAGCAAGCTTAGAAAACAAATTAGCTTAATGGCAACCCTAGACAGCACCCCAAGAGTCTAATCAGCTCTGAGGCCTGATCTCCTAAAGGTTCCACCACCCTTCAATACCATCAGAATAATACAAGCTTCCAGAATAGGGCAGGGGCTACAACATTCCAAGCATAACGGTAACACTGCAGAAGGTATGGATGCAGAGAGGTGTGAGGAAGTAGGAGCGGTGATGTTAATCTAGGGCTGTGTCCCTGCTTCCGACTCTCCCACATATACTTCAGCCTCTCTGTTTTGCCTCATGCCCACCCACACCCACCCTGAGGAGAGAACGTACAATCTATGCATTGGCATCTGTGACCAATAACTTGTATAGGACCTTGAGCTTAGAAGGATGTCTTGGAGGTATCCCCAAAGGTCACGCTTGCTCACCTCAGTGTGTACAAGATACTCTGAACTTGTTCCTCCTCTGTATATAAGAAACCAACTAATCCTTTCAGCCACCCCTACAGTTAGGTACATTCTCCTCTGACAACTGAGGAAGCTGAGGGTTTACGATATCCACTTGCCCAGGGTTATACAGGTGATAGGTAAAGAGAGTTTTACTGAGCCTCGTCTCCAATCACAGGTGTGTTACTGCACTGCTGTGTTCCGTTCATCAAACCAGGAAGGAGAGAACCGGAACTCAGACCAGGTTGTGTCCGATGTTCAATGCAGTGCTTACACTTTCAACCTTATTTATGTCTGTGCTATGACTCATCTATTGGTTGTCATTTAACTTTTCCACTTTAGGTTGAATAAATGCCATTTAGAAGAAGCTGCATATGAGGGAGGACCATAAATGCGGGGCAATGGCTCATACCACAAACAAAGCAGCCATAAAAAGGATCTATAGAAACAGGATCTACAGAAAAGAGGACTTAGTTCAGTTACCAAAGGCTTGTGTAGCATTCACAAGTCTTGGATTGAGTCCCCACTGCACAAAAACCTGGACATAGTGGCAAATGCCACTAATCTCAGCATCTCAGAGGTAGAGGCAGGAGCATCAGAAGTTCATACTCATACCATGCTACACAGCAATTGCCAATCCAACTTGGCATTCCAGGGGACCCTGTTTCAAAAGATAAAATGATTTAAAGAAATAAAGCAGTTTTATTAAGTTCAAACTGGATATTCTGGCTTGCTGTAGCTCTAAGCTCCCAGAGAAAGTTGGATGTTTGTGAGCATGGGGTATGTGGCACATTGAACTAGCTCTAAACTTAGATACTCTTGATGGTTTCTCAAGGTTAGGAAGTTCATTGAAAAGAGAATTTCCTGCTACATGGTTCGATGTATGAATATATTCAGGTTCCACCAAAACCTACTGGAGGGGCCACCAGAAACCCTGGCTCTATTTCATATGTTTTGAAGAAAGACCCCAGGAACCTTCTGGAAATCCTTCAGTCCCTTCTTGTATTGAGTCTTTAGAGGCCACTGAAGGTCTGTCTGTGTGACCTAGGATTGTAGCCAGTGTTCTCAATGAGTAGAAGACAATGCTGTAGTTCAGACCAGTCCATTAAAGCCTTGGTCACAGGCCTATGGCACTATTGAGAAATAATAGAAACTTTAAGTGGTAGGACAGAGAGAAAGGAAGTTGGGTCATTAATGGCATATTCTTGAAGGGGATGTTGGGACCCTGGCCACTTTCTGCCTCGATCTTTGCTTCCTGGTTGCTTCCTGGTGAGCTGTTGCTTCTGCCATATTGTACAGCTCTAGATGTCCCTCCCGTGCACAGACATCTCTGTAGTCCCTTTCAATGGGAATTGGAAATGTATCAGAAGCTATGCCTACCATAACGAGGCAACCATTTCAGCTTAAGAGTCTCACTGCTACTCCAGTGACCCAGAAAACACTGCACCGATTCCTTGAACCAAGATCCCGCAAAACATGGGAATTTTCTGCCTATCCTAGGACTTCTGTGCCTGAAGTAGGCTACATCTCCCATAAATTAACCCTTCTCAAACTCCCCTTTTATGGGAACCTCCGAATCATCCCTTCCCACAGCCAAGGAATTGTTTTCCCATCACACGAGTGAGGGGCCTTCTGCTGAGTACAATCAGTTCTCCCAAATCAGTTCTCTCCCGTGTCAAAAGTTGCTTTACTTTATGTAAGTAGCTGGATCTTTGAATCAAAAGCTGGAGAGCAAAGGGGTGCAGACCTTCCCCAAAACACTGGCCACATGACAGCAGCATGGCTGGAAAGACAAGGACACCGCAGAGCGAAAACACAAACCAGCTGATTTCACCCAGCTTTGCAAGCATTTAACTCATACACATACACACACACACACACACACACACACACACACACACACACACACGCGCGCGCGCATGCATGTTATGCAGCTGATTTTGATAGATGGGCAATTTCCTGCCATCCCTAGACCTTTATCTCCATTTCATCCTTTGATTTTAAGGGTAGATATGACTTTCTTCTTGTTTTTTCTATTGTTCGGTGTGTGTGTGTGGGTGTGTGTGTGTGGGTGTGTGTTTGCTTTCTCTTTTGTTGTTGTTCTTTTTCTCGATTTTCCTAAGAAAAGTGTTCTGAAGGAAAGAACACCATAAGACCCTCATTTGTTTTCTTTTGTGTTCTTACCTCTGCCCCAGCTTGGGACTCTGCTCCCTGTCTGTGCACAGCAAGGCCTCAACCAACTTTCTGGGCTGTTCCCTCCCCTTCCCAGGAACAGTGAGAAACAGCAGAGAAAGCCATCAAAGGCTGCAACTCCACAGGCCCTGTGCCTCCTGCTTGGGCACAGAGAGAGGAAAGAGGCCCCTGTGGGCCCCAAAGGGGATTTCTTCACTTCCTGGCAGTCTCCAGTACACAAACTGTGTTTGCTAGGAGGGAAAGGAATGCTATTGATGGCGCTGATGCTGCTGGAGAGGAGAAACAAAAATAATCTTGGACCATTGGCTCTATTTCCTGTGCATGTGTCTGTGTGTCTGTCCTGTCCCCAGCCTGTCTGGCAAGCTCCGTGCTTGTTTGGGCTGGAAAAGGTTCATGGAGAGGGCTCCATGGAGCCAGGGCCTGCTGCAAATACATCTCCAGGGTCCATGACCCTGGCCCAGCAAAGTAGGACAGCTGCCACCTGGCACCTAGAAGTGTCTATTCTCAGTTGTGGCCATAGGGATGGAGACAGCCGCCTTCCTCCTTAGCTGCTCTGTTTCCTCTGTGCCCAACAATCTCTGGCCCTACAGGCATGACCTGTGCTTAGACTGATGCTTGTATGTCTCAAGCCCCACCACACACACACACACACACACACACACACACACACACACACACACATTTAACTTTAGGCTCCGTAAGACATAGTAGGTGACTCAAGGTGAACTCTAGCTCTTGGTCCCTGCCTAGAAGTTTCTGGAATTCAGTAGATACTCAGCATATTTAGTAGAATGTCTTCTATGTCCACTCTCTGTCTTTCAATTTTCCTTCCCTGACACCACCTGTCTTAACTCTGAGAGAATCGTCTCTGGACCCTGACGATGCTGTAGGAAAGTCTGGCTGTCTTCATTCTGCAAAGGAGGATGCTAACCTCTAGCTCACGTTCACACTGAGAGTAAAATGTGGGGACTTTAGGATCTTGGAGTCTGAGCTCTTGGTTTGTTCCCCACCCTCCATATCTTTCCATTGCTATATTCTCTCTTTCATCTCTTCTGTTTCTTTCTTTTCTTGCCTTCTCTGCCCACCCATACATCTGCCCATAATCACCCTTTCCATTCTGGCCAACCATGTCTCCATCCGTGATTTAAGGACTCTATGGACTCTGAGCAGAAGTCAGAGATAAATCAACTGTGTGAGCCCAGATGTATCAGCAGAGAGGAAGCAAGGATGAGCACCAGTTACCTGAACTCATATCTCTACTCTTCTCGCCCCTGGAGACATATTTCTCCATGACTTTTATTTAAGATAACTTTGTCATGGTCTCTGTGTGCATATTATAGGTACATATTCATGTGGGTGTGTACACAGGTGGGTAGAAGTCAGAGGTAAATATCAGATAATTTCCCTGATCACTCTCTAACTTACTGTTTGACACAGGGTCTCTCATTGAACCTGAAGCTCACCAATTCAGCTAGGTTAGCAGACCAATGAGCTGGAGGCACATTCTTGTCTCCATAGCCCCTCCCCCATCTCATCTCAAACATGGTTACAGATGCATGCTGCCATGCCTGGATTTTTATATGGTCCTGGGAATCTGGACTCGAGGCTTTCTTCTTGCACAGAAGGCATCCTTCCTGTCCTCCATGAGCCAGTTCAACTTTTTCTTCTTGTGAGTGGAATCATAGTCTTTGTGTCTGGTGTCCCTTTCTAGGTTCTTCTATGCTGTAGCATATATCAAGACTTGATTCCCTTTTTATACCTTTGTATGGATACCTGGAATTTGAGGATCATTTATCAATTGATGAACAATTAAACAGTTCCCAAATTTTTGATAATATCAAAAATGCCTTTATGAACATTTGTGAACAAGTTTTTATATTGACATTGCATTTTCGTGTTCTTGGGGAGATGCTTAGAGGTTAAATTTTTAGGTTAAGGACATTTTAATAAAGTGTAGATTCCCAGGCCTCTAAACCCTCTAAATCAGACCAGAGGAAGAGACGCAGAACATTCCATGGACATTTAGCTCTGTGGATATTCTGAAGTACACAAAGGACTAACAGTCATTCTAATCACATGAGCTTCACTGTCTAGATCCCATGTCAGAAAGCACAGGGCTGCCTCACTGCCTGGGAGTCCAGCACAATGCCTCAACAGGGAAGCACACCACATATATAATACACATCTAATATGTATGCCTCCTCCCAAGCACACCAGTCCTCAGAATCAGCCCACAGAACTGCTATGTCAGCTATTGCTGCTACAAAGATAGAAATGAGACAGTCCTACATGGAGTCATGGGGTAGACCAGGGCCTTCTGACCTGCCCAGTACTCATCCAGCGCCCCATCAATGGCTGCTCTCTAAACCAAGCATTCTAAAAATTAATAAAGTGTTTAAAAAGACTGGGGGCCCCTGTTCTCAGCTATACCCTTCTGAGTTCCTTAGTGGAAGTTCTGCATCCCTGAATGACAGTTTGAAACCCTCCCATCTCAGAGTTCTAGGTCATCCTTCAGAGATTGTCATCTAAATGAGGTTAGTAATATGTCATTAATTCAGTCATCAAATTTTTCTAAACATTTGCCTTGGGTCAGGAACTGTAGTAGATTCTAGGTAAACAGTAAAAAGACACAGCTCGGCCTGGAGAGATGGCTCAGCCATTAAAGGCTATCGCAACCAAAATATCAAAAAGGCACAGTCCCTGTCCCTGGATTATTCACAGTCTATCATGAAGGTCTAGAATAAATGCTATAATAGTGTGGGTGGATGGCCTGGAAGTACCCAGGCAGGCTTCCTGGAGGAGACAGGCCCTCAGCAGACTTGAAGACATTGTAGGGAAGGAGATGTCATTTCAGGCAGAGGCTCTATGGGTACAACGGTAAAAAAGCAAAAGGAGGCTGCTTGTTTAGGGGAGGGGGAATGGGTTTTGTTGGCTCTGCAACACCCAGATTATAGAAAGGAGGGGCAGGAAGGGTGTGAAATAAAAGGGATGGCCCAGGATCAAATGGGAAGGGGTGGGGCCTTATGTCACACAAACAACACTCAAGGCAATGCTAGGCCACAATCCTGACATCGCCAGACTAAAGGGGAGGAGGCGTGTGCAACTCATGAACATTAGGAAAGCAAAAGAACTCCTCAGGAGGCAGCAGAGACTAGTGAGTACCCCTGAAAATGACAGCAGGGCAGGCTGTGGACCTGGCACTCGAAACTGGTAACTACTGCTGCATTCTCTCAGCACATCGGCCAAGCTACCAAGCCAGATGCCAGGAAATTCAGCACCCACTGAAAGCCAGGATTGTACCAGACTTTTTTTTAAAGCATCTGTCAAATATTTGCTTCAATATTCCAGGATGTCCCTACTTCAAATATTTGTCATGTGGACATGTTGGGACTTGGGGTGAGAAAGCAAAGTCAGTGGAGTGACCTGTGTTCACTCATGAATATATAGTTCCCTCTCTCACAGGCTCTGGAAATCCTGATTCTTTTTTTTTTTTTTTGTCAGTTACCACCTACTAGACCTCCAGATGTATATTAGATTGTGAAGATGGGCAATAAACAGGATGGATGGATGGATGGATGGTGGATATAAGAGATAAATGATGATAAATGATTAATAGACAAATAATAGATATTTGAATAACTGAAAGATTTATTAAAAATGATAGGTGATAGATGATAGATGATAAATGATAGATAGATAGATAGATAGAAGATAGATGATTGATAGATAGATAGATAGATAGATAGATAGATAGACGATAGAAGATAGAAAGATAGATAAACAGACAGAAGACAGAACAGTAAGGAGTTGAGGATGATGTGACTGTTCCTTGCATACACCATCTCTACCAAGTGTGGTAAGTAGATAGAGGTGGGCGAAAGGAATTCAATAGTGTGTAGTCATTACTTCACTTTTCTGTGTAGTCATTATTTTTCTGTTGCTGTGGTAAAATATCACGACAAGAGCAACATAAGGGACAAAGGATTTATTTTGGCTCACACAGTCCACCATGGTGGGGAAGACATAGCAGCGGGCAGGAAAGGCATGGGGGTGAGAACAGAAGCCTAGCTGATCACATCCGTACTTAGAAAGCAGAGAATACACAGGAAATAGAGTCAGGCTCTAAAACCTCAAGACTCCACCCACAGTGACCCACTTCCTCCAACAAAGCTCAACCTCCTAAAGGTTCCACAACCTTCCCAAACACTGCCACCATCTGGGGGCCAAGTATCCAAACACAAGAGTGTTCCAACTAAGGATTCAAAACTACATTCAAGCTACAACAAACAGGAACCAAGTATGGGGAGGACAAGAAGGGCTTGCTGGGAGCGTGTGATGATACCTGAGGAGGTCCTCACAGATCAGTAGAATTTAGACATGGGGGTCAAAAATAGCCTGGCTTTGGCTTGAGAAATCAAGCCACTGAGGGACCAGCTTCTTATTGTGTGACCTGAGAATTGTAAAATTGCACCAATCTGATGCAGTAATGGGGGTAGCACAGAAATGAGGATGCAGCGCTTCATAAAAGCCTCAGTAGATGCTTTGTATCTGAGTTTGAGACCAGCACTAAGAGTATAGTCTTGTTAAGTCGGTTTCATCCTTAACAACTGTCTTGCGTGAAAGACACGATCATTTCTTTCATTGTCCAGAAGAGCAAACAGATCTAAGGTGGAGATTCGCCTGAAGCCATACAGCTCTCTGAGAACAAGCTGGATTGGAACTCAAACGCTGTGACTTCATAATGAACACTCTGGACCAGTATAGAAATGGATGGGAGATGGCCAAATGATGAGCTTCATAACATTGCCTGTAACCTCCGATGAGCTAATAGAGGCAGGAGCCAAAGCTAGAGGCAGCAGTTTCCCCAAGCCTTGAAACCCCTGTGTGCATTACATCAATCAATCAATGGAAAATGAGATTAAGGAAAAAAACACATCAGAATGGCCATTTCCCTGGGTTTGGGGTTTATTTCTTTACCAGTAATGCAATCAGCCCTTGAGCCACACTGAGGAATAAACAAAAGGGGACAGATTGAGGAAGGTGTTTGCCAAGGGCTTCTGCTCCAGCTAAGTTGAACTCTTCCTGCTCCAAACCCTGGAGCTAAGAACAGCAGACTCCTGGTCATCAGGCTTACAACAGGCAGGAACTCCAGAATTTACCTTCCTCCATCACAACTAGTCCCAGAGGACAAAAAGGAAGGTCCCCAAAGGACAGCGTGACAGCCAATATCACACTGCTGCTTCCTCTCAACCTGGCACTTATCTAACACTGCACGCTTGCACGCCATGTCTTGATAATGGCAGTCATGCTCGGACACACAGGGCCTGGTGATATGGGATCAGGCACTCACTCACCCTCTTCCTATATTCCTGGATTGGACAAACAAAGCCACTGGTCCAAGAACAGCCCCAGTGCCCTTATCTTCCTGGGGCAGCTTCTCCATATCTGCTGGCCCCAGCATCTCTCTGCCTGGCAAGCCAACAGAAGGAGTGACAGAAACATGACCTTTTGCTATCTGACTTGTTTTCATAGGGCATAAATCAAAGAGCTCAAAGCACATTCCTCACCTCATATTCATGCCCTGCCTTTGGTGACAAAAAATAAAAAGGCACTCGGGCTTGTACAGATAAAGCTTTACTCTGGAAGCATTGGAATCTGATTACCATGGGGCAGCCTGAACTGCCATTCATTGCTATATGGTTTGGGGTAAATCCATCATTTTTCTGGTCTTCAGTATCTTCATCTATGAAGCATACATATTAACAGTCAGTACCCACCTCACAGGCTGAAGAGAGGGTTCAGTGGAACCCTGAGAATAGCGCTGCTCTGCACACAGTTGTTCAGCAAAAGGAGATGTCACTACGGCAACCTTAGGGAAAACTGAGTTCCTCCAGGCTTGTCCATCTCCCAGAGCCCAGAGTCATAGACAGTGGCTTTAAAACGTGTGGAGTGTTTTGACTGTGGTTGGATTTTTATGCTCTTCTCCTTGCTGGGGGGGGACAGCTGGTGCATTATCTGTACTCTGAAGGCATTTGACAGTGCCTTCTGGCCGGGTTCCCAATAAATTAGGGAAATGGGGAAATGGGGAAGGGGATGTCAAATCCAGAACAAAGGTCAGCCCAAAGAGGCACCAGAGCGTATGGACCAGACACATTGAGCTTTCAGGCCCAACACATCTGCATTTGGCTTCCTATGGAAGAGTGGGGACCCCATGAGGGGGCAGAACAAAGAGGGTTAATCTTCACTTTGGCAGCAGTGAAAATCTATCCACCAGTGTTCTAGGCAGGTAGAGGGGAAGGGTGTTCCTAGGAGTGGCCTTTCTACTCTGGTGGAAATGGCCTGTCTTACTTAGAATCCTTGGTGAGTGCTTGGTCCTGGCAGGGTGAAGCAGCATCAAATGTTCAGATCCCTTTGCCTTGGCCTCTTGGTGGGCTCCCTGCTTTATGCAAAGCTGTGAGCATAGGGAAGCATCTATCAGTCCGCACTGTCTTACTCTGTGCATTTTAGCATATGACACCTGCTCATCAACTTTTCACAGAGGAAAACATGCCTTACAAGGAAATTGAACTGAGATCCAAATCTAAGAACCATTTTAGGGAGCTGAGAGCAAGGGCAGAGTTACAGAAACGCTGGTCAGATCCTGCCACTCAAAACTGTTTGGTCCACCATAGATTGATTTGCACTGATTTATACTTTTAAAATTATGATAGTGTCATAGGAGAAATATATATTAACCAGGTGTGGTGGCACATGCCTGTAATTCCAGCATTTGGAAGTAGGGGGCAGGTGGGTCAGAAGTTCAAGGTCATCCTTGGGTACATGGGAAGTTTGAGTCCAACTTGGGTGATGTGAAATTCTGTCAGAAAGGCACGAAAAGGGCGGGGGGGGGGGATGGAGGAAAGAAGGAGACTGGTATCTATTAGTGAATCTGGGGGGAACCCTCTCAAGTTTGATTTCATTTTGTTTTTATATACTTTTCAGACTAGGCATTTAGCCTTCTTATTTTAGTCTTGATCAGCCTGCTCTAGTCCTCTCCAGAGCACGTGCCTTCCTTACCCCTAGGTGGCCTCTCTTGTCCAACTGCACCATCTGAACTCAGAAGCGTGGAAAGAGAGCATGCAGAGAGATGCTTCAGACTAGAAACTGACTAACAAGGAATACCAAAAAGACATCTCCACAGAACAACTCTGGGAGAAATACAAAGAAAAAAATTGTAAAGTGTCTAAATCAATCCAGGAGTGACATTAAAGACAGTGAAGGGTGGGCTTGGCTCTGGAAACATACTCAGACCTGCACCATCCTCCCTTAATGCCTTGCCGACCACTCTGACAGAACCTGAGCTGGTGGTCCCAGGATTTATGCATAGCATAGCCTTTCCTTTTGAGCCCCTTGTAGCCTCGAATTCAGTGGCTTGACACAGACATTCTGCTGAGGGCTTGAGATAATATTACAACAAGGAGCTCGGTAGATTCTCTGCTGTTCATAGTGCTGTGGGGTTTGCAAACTCATTTCCATATGTGGCCCAGATGACGGCCAGGCTTCCTTCCTCCCCTGCCTGAAACCTAGATGTGACTTGCTGAGAGACCTTTGTTCATTTCACAATCTCCTCAGGTCTGGGAAAATTCCCAATGTCTTGGGAGAGCTTCATCCTGTCTTCCAGAACTACAGTTCCAACGTCACTTGCCACAGCTCGACGTCCAAACACTCTGCAGTTCCTGAGTGCAGGATCTTACTGAAGATCTAGGGAGCACCCAAGGCTCACTGTGGAAGGGCCATCTTCCTCTGTGTGAGCTCCCAGCTGTGTGTCCTTCCTCGATTGCCTGGAGGTCTCTAGGTTCCAGTACAGCAGAGCAGTTCCTGCTGACTGGGAATAGGAGCTTCCAGGGTCCATGTTCCTCCTCTCAGAGCCCTCAGCTCACCTGAAGAAAGATGTCACTCCTCAATTAAAATTAGGGAATTGAGAACACATTAAAGGAAAGGCACATTCCCAGCAACCAAGAGTAGATACTCAATAAGGGGTCTGAGCTAAAGATGGACGTTTGGGAGTGTTTCGAGTTTTCTGTTTGTTTGGGGGATAAATTTCCATCTGGGTAGTCATCTCCTTTGGGGATTTTTACATGTCTGTATGTCTGGACTGCATCTTGCCATGTACCAGAGGCCAGCCTGGAACTCTCAATCCTTCTGCCCCTGTCTCCTGAGGACTATAATTACAACCCTAAACCACCATGTCTGGTCTCCCCTCACTGTTTGACCATAAGCTGTTTGCTTCATAAAATAATCCAAACTGATAAATTAAATAAGAGTGAATGGAACCTCCTAGGAATACAAACATTATAAAAGAGAAAAAGAAAACATTTAAACTTCACTGTTTCGTCTACCATGGAGCATGAAGAAAACTTTAACTTGCCTGTTCACTATCCCCTGAGGGCTAAAGCTGAGGACAAAATAAGCTGAGGGGTGTGTAGGCTGCCTGTCCCCTTAGGAAAATGTGTGCACGTGTGTGTGTGTGTGTGTGTGTGTGTGTGTGTGTGTGTGTGTGTGTGCCTGTAACTCTTTCCATAGGAATGAGTGTCAGTCTCTGAGCATGTCTCTGTGTCTACTTGTTTGGATGTCTTTGCGTGCTGATGCATGTCCAGCCGTCTCTGCACATGGCTAGCTCCACGTGTCTGTGTGCATTTGCTTTTGCCTGTGTATGGGTCTGAATTTCCCTTTGTCATCAGGTTTGTGTGGTGCCTCTGTGTACAGAAGCCTGAGCATCTGTCTTTCTGTAGGACAGTCTGAGGAGATGCTATGCCCTGCCTTTATCATGTGCAGGCGTGCACAGGAGCAGGGCTGCCGTGGGGCTCAGAGAAGCCATAGGAAAGGTCCTCACTGCCTCCGAGAAGCAGGTCATCTGCTTTCCTGGTTTTGTTTTTCATCCTCCCAATGGGCTCCAGACCCTCCTTGCAAACAAAGAGAGTTTAAAAATTGCAGCCCTTCCTGTGTTCCCAAATGTTCAGAGTGCTGCGGTGAACTTGAACGTCGGCAGCTTGGATACCCAGCCCTGCCGCTGCAAGCAGGAAGCCACCAGCCCACTGGCTGCCACCACCCACTTATGTAATATGCCCCCAGAGGAAGGAAACAAGAAGCAGCTGCAAAGGTCACTGTACCCCACATCAGGAGCTGGTGACACACCTTCCATGGGAATGGGAAGCCTGTGCAAGACACAACAAATATGTCCTTTGAGAGCGTCCTCCAGTTTAGTGAGTGAGATAACAAATGCATTCTCTTTTATGTTGCTGTAATAGAGTGGCTGAGACAGGGTGATTTATAAAGGAAAAAGGTTCTTCTGAAGGCTGGTGCATTAGTTTCCTTTCTCACTCTTATAACAAAATATCTGATAGAAGCAGTTTATGGGAGGAAGAATTTATTTTGGTTGACAATACAGGGTGTGATCGATCATGGGAGGGAAGGCATGGTGACTCCTTCCATGACAGAAGATGTTGGTAACCCCAGACCATAACACTGATAGACTTCGATGGGAATCAAGGACAGGGTGTAATCTATAAGGCTGGCTCCCTCCCCAGAAATCCACTTCCTCTAGTTCGGCCCAGGTTCTAACAGTTCTACAACCACCATTACTCCCCACCCAACCCGAAAAGTTGTACTTCTGGGTGTAGACCAGGTATTCAAACACATGAGCCTGTGGGAAACATTTTATACAAAACAACAGCAACAGGGAAGTCCAGGGGATGTGTGTTGAAGAGGCAGTGATAATAAGGGTGGCTCCTTTTCTAACCCAGACGTTCAGCTACTAACCTAGTCCCAAAAGACACACAATCCCTTAAGAACCTAATCTGCTCTCAAGCAGTCTCAGCAGAACAGCAGTGCCAGACTTTTCAACAGGACAAACTGCATTCAAACCTAGCAGCACTCTTACCAGGAAGTTATCGCCAACCAACCAGGCATCCTGGTTCTTCACTTATCCTCTCCCAGGTCAAAAAGAGGCAGACATCAGCACTTTGAACATTTCCACACAAGTTTCCTGAATATCTATTCAGTGTTCAGTGTTGTAAAAGACGAAGTAACTCCCATGCTGCCATCCTAGGACTTGATCCTCTTCTCTACATCATCCCTCAGTGTGTGTCTGCGTAACGGGAGACTATTGGCTATCACTATACCCAACCCACCCTGAGAGAACTGGTCCTCTTCCGGCAGGTTCACGAGCCCATGCCACCACAGCTCCTCTGTTCGCCCCTAGTTGGAGCTTTAACACCTCCACCTAGGCATTTATTTCCTCTACCCTGTCTACATCTGAATAGGTATCCACCCTTCATCTCACTGCTCCCTACCAGGGCAACCAAAGCCATCTCTGAAATGGTTCCAACCCATGTTTACAGCCTACCTACCTCTGGGAGACAGAACTCTGCTAATGATGCACCCTCTCAATGCCAAGTCTTCTTTCAAGCCATTCCTCCTTGTGATTGCCAGAATATCCTTTCCTCACACACACCAGCCAGTTCTTATCCCTTAAGAGATCATGAAAATCCCTCAAAATCCACCTTACCAGCCTCCCTTCCAGTGAGCTTGTCCCAATCCCAACTCCTTAAAATGTTACCAAGGAAGAATAGTCTACTTGGCCTCGACTGTCAATCTGTATCTTTGTTTCCCACAGTAAGCATGCAATTCTTAAAACCTAAAAGTCCTTCTCCTGCTGGAGTCTACATTACAGATGCCCAGTAATTGCTACCCAATGTGATGTTCTGGGCACACCACAGCTAGAGTATGTGAGGTATCAAGTGGATGGGAAGGAGAGAAAGCTACTGTCGGGGTAATGGATAAGCAGAAGGAAAAGGAGGGACATCAGAAGTCAGGACCAGTCTGTGACTATCCTTGTAACAAGCCTGAGACTTGAGTTCCTGAATGCTGAAGCAAATATCAGATGCTAATGTGGGACTTTTGTTCCCTTGAGAGCTCATCTATCCTAAGATAGAAAATCAAGGAGGTTCTATGTACCAAGAATACTCTAAGCCAGGCACTGGAGCATGTGTCTCTAGCCATACCTGCAGAAAAAGGGCACAAGAGTGGCAGAAGATCACATTGCCTAATAAAAGCTCTCACTTGAATTCGAGCTGGGCAGTAGTGATGCATGCCTTTAATCCCAAGCACTTGGAATACCGAGGCTCAATGGCAGCCTGGTCTACAGATCAATTTCCAGGACTACAGACAAAGTTCTAGAGCTACACAGGGAAACCCTGTCTCAAAAAAACAAAAACAAAAACAAGAAGAAGGAGGAGGAAGGGAAGGAAGAAGAGGAAGAGGAAGAAGAAAAGAAGAAAGAAGAGGAGAAGAGGAAGAGGAGGAAGGGGAGGAAGAGGAAGAGGAAGAGGAAGAGGAAGAGGAAGAGGAAGAGGAAGAGGAAGAAAAGGGTTTGAGAGGCCACAAAATGGCTTAGCAGGTAAAGGTGCCTGCTGTCATTTGACCAACTCAACCTGAGTTTAATCTCTGGGACTCATATTTATAGAATAACTATTTCACAATGGTTGTTTTCTAGCCACCATGATGTACATCTTATACACACATACACACACACACACACACACACACACACACACACACACACTGAGAAATAGAGAGAGACAGAGACAGACAGAGAGACATGCAGACAGGGACAGGGAAAGGGACAGGGAAAGAGAGGGAGGGATAGGGAGAGAGAATCTAAAAAATAAGAAAACTGTTTTATACAAAATCTCTCTAGTTTAAATATGAAAGCTATTCAATTAAAAAGTAAATACCATCCTGAGTGTTGCACTGTCTGTGGGCCACATTCAGCAAATGGGATACCAGCTGGCGACCTCTTCCCCAAGAGATGTCAGAGTACTGACTAATCCCAGCCTATGATTGGATTCCTGCCAAGGCTGAGACTAAGTCACTGAGACTAATAAAAATGTCAAGTGTTCTGTTGAACCGTACAGCCAGCCCAACTCCCAGTGTCCCCATACCTCTCTCTTTCTGGAGTCACATCCAAACTACCCAGGCGACAGCCCCAGCACCAAGCAGCACAGGTTGTTGGATGGGTACCTAGAGGTGTTAGATGATAGCAACTGTTTAGAATCCACCCAGAGGTACCAGGAGGGTAGATATCCCAGCAAGTAAGCCAATGAATGCAGGCATTTCAATAGCCTAACCATTCTAGGAAGGTGGGCAGGTGTCTCTCCATGGATCATTAACTCAGCCCAGCCCTCTACAGCTTAAGGCCCTTTCTGTGCACTGCCCAGGTGTAGGTAACAGCTGGAAGGCAAGCCCCTCTTCCCAGCCTGTGGACACACACACACACACACACACACACACACACACACACACACACCAGCCCGCTCCACTCCAAGACACCCACCCCAGGTCTCCCTGGGCATTTACAAAAAGCAGGCATCTTTCCAAGCCTTGACTTCATGCTAACCATCAAACTCCCAAGCCAGGGAGGAAGCAATAATGTCATCATCCTCGTACTTGAGAAAAGCAATCGTCAGACTTGGAAGAGGTTTGCCTTGCAATGCAGAAGGCCAGACAATTGATCATGGCAAGGAACTGCCTCAGAGAAGGGGGCTGGCATTCACATGAGTAGCATTTGTAAGGATCTAGGAGGCTGCAGTGTCCTTGGAGTCAGGGATCTCAGGACTCACGCTAAGACAGAGAAACAATTACTGTGAGCGGGATTCTCCCTGAGAGCCTGGAGAAGTTTTAAATTTCCTTTACAACTAGATTGCATCTTCCCCTCCCTCTTCTACCCCCAACCCCTCCCTCTCATCTCTCCTCCCTTTCTCCTCAGAAAAGCAGAGGCCTCCCATGGATATTAACCCACCTTGGCATATCCAGTTGTAGTAGGACTAGATACATCTCCTCCTATTGTGGCTAAGCAAGGCAGCCCAGTTAGGGGAAAGGAATCCAAAGTCAGGCAACAGAGTCAGAGACAGCCCCTGCTCCCGCTGTTAGGACTCCCACATGAAATTGTAGCTGCACAACTGTTATGTGTTATATGTGCAGAGGGCCTAGGTCCATCCCATGCATGTTCTCTGTTTGGTAATTCAGTCTCTGTGGGCCCTTGTTGGCCGAGGTTAGTTGATTCTATATGTTTTCTTGTGGTGTCCTTGACCTCTCTGGCTCCTCCAACCCTCTTCCCCTTCTTCCACAGGATTTCCCAAGCTATGATCAATGTCTGGTTGTTGGTCTCTGCATCTGCTTTCATCAGCTGCTGGGTGAAGCCTCTCAGGTGATAATTAGGCTAGGCTCCTGTCTGCAAGTATAGCAAGAATATCATTAATAGTGTCATGGGTGGGCTCCCTTCCCACTCGTGGCATGGATCTCAAGCTGGATCACTCACTGGTTGTCCATTCCCTCAATCTCTGCTTCCATTTACCGCTGCACATTTTATAGTCAAGGACATATTGTGGATCTAAGGTTTTGTGGCTGGGTTGGTGTCCCAGTCCCTCCATTGGAAGTCTTTTCTGGTTACAGGAGAAGGTCATGTCAGGTTCCATATCCTCCATTGCCAGGAGTCTTAGATAAGGTCACCCTCATAGATTCTTGGGAATTTCTATTGTTTTAGGTTTCCAGCTTGTCCCAGAGATGCCCCACTTCAACCCCACTGAAGGGAAAACCTTTGATGGCAGGTGGACCTCCATTACCTCTCACCCCCATTACCTCTGGCTTTATCTATTTGACTAATTCCTGTGAGGGCAGGGCCAGTTCACTGATGTATAGCTGGCACTGAGCTGCTGGGAGACCTAGTGATGAGAACTGAATGGGTGGCCAGGAACAATGAGCAGTGGATAGGGCTGTAGCACACACAGGTTACAGGGATCTAGAGATAAACCATAAGTTCTCACCTGGACCTGCCTGACAGCCAGACTGGGTAAGCCTGGACCTGCCTGACAGCCAGACTGGGCAAGGGTGCATGCTGGGTAGTCTGTGTCAGTTTGACATAAACTAGAGTCACCAGAAAAGAGAGGTTCTCCATTGAGGAGTTGCCTCCCATTAGATTGTCCTGTGGGTAAATCAGTCTGTGGGGTCATTTTCTTGATTTATGTGGCAGACCCAGACCACTGTGGGCAGTCTTGGTTGTATAAGAAAACAGGCTTGATAATCAGAGAAGCTTCCATCTGTAGCAGATGAGAACAAATATGGCGACCCACTCCCAGATATTGCACAGAGAGTGAGAGACCTTGAAACAGTCAGCCCTAAATGAGATATCTCTGTCAAATCTCTCCCCCTCAGAGCTCAGGGAACCCCATGGAAGAAGAGGCAGAAAGGGTGTAAGAGCCAGAGGAGATGGCAGACACCAAGAAATCAAGGCCCATAAGCATATTTCCTCTATGGCTCCCACTTGAGTTCCTACCTTGACACCCCTTAATTATGATCTATAACTGGGATGCATGATTAATTAAACCCTTCCCTCCCCCAAGTTGCTTTTGGTCAGTGTTTTATCACAATAGAAAAGCCAAGCTAGAGCAGAGGGTTAATTTGAGGGTCCTTGTGTTAGTAACCTCTCTGTGGCCATGATAAACCACCACAATCAAGGCAACTTATAAGAAGGTTCATTTGGGCCTGTGGCTCCAGAGAAGTAAGAGCCCGCCGTGAGAGAGATCTGTCATCGAGTGGAAAGCACGGTGGTAGAAAGGCGCAGAGCTGGGAGCTCACATATTAACCATGCGCATGAAGGAGACAGAGCAGACAGGAAGTGATGAGAAGCCTTTCATCTCAAAGCCTGTCCCAGGTGACATACTTCTTCCAGCAAGGCTGTACTATCCTGTCCTCTCCAAACAGTGCCACCAGCAATGTGTTCAAGTGCCAGAGACTATGGAAGACATTTTGGGAGTCCTAGAAGGACTGTCACTGTGTGCTGGAGGAGGCGTGTTTTACATTTATAAAGACCTATCTGCTCTTTGACAGGCTTTTGCTTGTGGTTCCAGTCTCACATTCAGGCTTCTCCCACCAAACATCGCATCCTGACTTCACAGACAGCTCCAAGGCCAAAATGAGGGCTGGAAGAGAGACCCCACTCCAGGGAAGGGCATTCACGAAAGACAAGGCCCCTTCTCAGCACCCCTGTCCCTGGCACCAAGCTGAGAGATCAATTAATGATGACTAAACAGATGACCTTGATGTTGTCCTCTAAGCTTAACTCTCTCACAGCTGTGACCCTGGCTATGACCCATCCCCATTCCCGTTTCCCCTCATATATAAATTCATCGTAAAACTAGAAATCTCTGATATTCTAAACCTTCCACAAGAACACTCCAGCTCACTTTAAGATAAGAAATGGGGCAGAGTGGTGAAGGCTTTTCATCCCAGCTACTCTGCAATGGAAGCCAAAAGGACTCAAAGTTCAAGGCCAATCTGGGCTGTGGAGTGAGTTCAGCGTCTGCCCTGACCGACTAGGACTTGTCTCCAAAACCAAAGGAGGGTGGAGAGTGTAGCATTTTTAAATTAATTAATTATTATATTTATTTACATCCCAAATGCTGTTCCTCCTCCTCTTTGCCTCTGAAAAGGTGGCCCCCAAGTGTCCCCCCTCCATGCTCAAAGCATCAAGTCTCAGAGGATTAGGCACATCCTCTCCCACTGAGGCTAAACAAGGCAGTCCTCTGCTACACATGTGCTGGGATCCTCGGACCAGCCTGTGTATGCTCTTTGGTTGGTGGCTCAGTCTCTAGTACAGAGCATAGGATTTTGGCAGTGTACCTGCTCAGCAAACACAAGGCCCGAGGTTCACTTCCTAAAAGGAGGCAAAATTAAAAAAAAAAAAAAAAGGAAGCAAGAAGAAAGTTACAGGAACTGGGGCAGAAACCGGGGAGCCTCCCAGCCTGAGCTAGACATCCTCTCATACATGGGGGGCATTTTGATCGCAGCCTCCAGTCTACCCAGAACAAGGAGCCTGGGTTCAGAGCCCTTCAGACCTGCTCATCTGTCAGCTTCTCCCAGCTCTGACTATTCAGAGTGTTAGCCCAAGTGTGTCTGTGAGAAAACAAATTCTAGCTGACCAGTTCTGTGACCACTATGGGCTGACCTCTCTACTGCCTTGGAGAAGGAAGCAGTCTAATGGTCCATGCACGGGCCCAAGTCCTCAGGCTAGGAACAACAGGACCCCTGAAATGAGATAGAAAAAGGGGAGATCCAGCCCCTCTCTCCCCACCCTCTTCTCTCCCCTCTCTGTCTGTGTCTCTCTATGTCCCTTTGTCTCTCTCCCTGTCTCTTCTCTGTTCTCACTCTCTCTCTCTCCCCTCCTCCTCCCCTTCTCCTCCTCCTCTCTCTCTGTCTCATATCTCTGTGTATGTGTGTGTTCTCTCTCTGACTCTCTGTTCTCTCTCTCCCTCCCTCTTCTCTCCCATCTCTGTCTTGTCTATCTCTGTTCTCTCTACTCTGTCTGTCTGTCTCTGTGTGTGTGTGTGTGTGTGTGTGTGTGTGTGTGTGTGTGTGTCTCACTCTCTCTTTCTCTTCCTAGTTAGGTCTTTAAGACTTTAATGCAGATAAGGAAATGTGAAATCTTTTGCTAAGTGGTTACTTTTTCTATTGAGGCCATAAATAGAGAAGGGGGCTGGAGAAGCAGGGCATGAGACCCAGATAAGCTTGGATGGGAGGACTGTTTGGGACATAGTGGACTTTTTCTGCCTGTTGATCTCCAAAGCTATTGACAAAGCTGGACTAATCCAGGCCAGCTGTGCAGACTGTAAGCAAACAGGGCCTTTTATGGGGCTCACTCCCACCCCCAGCCCTGCACTTACAGAATTTGATCCAGCCTTTGTGTTGGGATATCAGCGAAGCGTGTCAAGTAAGCAGATGGAGTGAGAGGCAATGTCACCACCCTTGGGTCCACCTGCAAGGTCCTAGAACCTTCACTGGGACTTTAATCGGGATATTTGATCTATCACCTCTTAGCTAGGCCAAGCTTGAATTTCTCTATTTGTCTGGACCTTGGTTTTCCCAACTGAAATTGGCCAGCACAGTAGTGATCTTGATAAGTCAGTGGGTGTGATAAGTGAGTAAACCAGAAAGTGTGCCCAGGGTAAGTGTGAGCTGGAAACAGGGAGAGATGTCCTGAGGCTCTAACTCAGCCTGCTAGAAAAGAAAGACTCCAGCACTGTGGGGTCTCCAGGTAGACTGAGCTGTTGAGAGCTGTTCACTACCTGACCTTCTGGGAAATCCCCCCTTTCTGCCCAAGGAAGTCAGGCACAGGAAGGGACTCCCATATCAATCAGCACAATCAACATGCTCCTTAGTGACATAGAGAAGAAAACTGAGGCCCAGTTTTGTGATCAGGGCACCATTTCCATTTCAAAGCTTTTATTTTCACTCATGGTGCCTTCATAGTTATCATTAATGAGTATTTTTTAAGGCAGAGTTCACATTGTGAATAAAAAAAATGGAAGTACAAGGTTAGAAACAAAGGTTGGAAACACACATTCACTCAGGGGTTAACAGGCTTCAAACTTTATAGGAGTTTAATCCTCTAAGTCAATAGATTAATCCCTTTTCTTTTATAAATGCGTTAATTTCAGAAGTAATGAGATTTAGCTACCATCATATAATTAGGTAGACCAGTAGTCTCAAACTTGCACCTGCATCAGTGAACATCCTGTTAAAATGTAGGACCAGAGCATTCAGACTGGAGTGTAAATAAGACTTTACATCTCTGACAAGAGCCCAGATGTTGATCTGAAGTTCCTCCAACTGTACTTTGGAAAGCCCAGCTCTATGGCTAGAGATACCTCAGACACACACACACACACACACACACACACACACACTAGTCATGCAAACAGGAGGGCGTGAGTTCGGTCCCCAAAAATCATATTTTAAGAGTTTGCAGTCCTAGTACTGGCGAATATCTGGGGCTTGACAACCAGATAACCTGACCTAACTGGGGAGTTTCAGGTCAATGAGAGACTCTGTCTTCAAAACAAGGTCAATAGCTCCTGGGGAATGACATCTGAGGTTAACCTTTGACCTCTACAAGCTCTTGTACAGAAGTACACACCGACACCTTTACATGCAGACATGCAAATGAGAGAGAGAGGGAAGGAGGGAGGGAGGAAGGGAGGGAGAGACAGAGACAGAGACAGAGACAGAGACAGAGACGAGAGCACTCTAGACCCTTGGGAGTCTTGAGAAAAGTCCTACAGAGAGAGGCTATCAATGATAGAACCTGAGTGAGAGAACAGTCTACCTACGGATCTGGACTATCACCAGGCCATCCTCCACACTATATTTTTGCAGCCCTCCAACTCAGATCTATTTTACCAATGAGTAAGCTGAGTTTCAGAAAGGAAGTGTTACCACTGAATCCACACCCCTGGAGACTTTAATGATGGGGACTCAATTTTCTCCATCTCCAAGGTAACTCAGATTAGGTGAGCTCAGACAATTGTGGTGTGAGCTCCTCGGGTGTGAGCCTCCTTTCTTGCTGAGATCACCCACTCCCAGCCATCTTTCCATGAGTTGGTGGCTCAACTCACAGTGCTGCCTGGGGGTCTCCTAATTCCAATGGCTGAGGCTGTCCTGTCTGGTGAGTGATTTAGGGACTTGGCAGCCTCCCTTGCTCCATTATGCAGCCACTGAATATTCAGTCCGGAGGGCTTTTGGCATGCCCTGAATCTTCAAAATGGAACAGGGGAGCCCTTACTCATTTGCCTGATTTAAAAGCATCTAGAAGCTTTTTTTTCCTAGTGGAGGAATCACACCATCCATCTAAAATGAGGAAACCCCCACATTAAGGAGCCAAGAAAAAAAAATGGAGACATAAGTTTAAAAGGCTGACATATTAATGGAGAAACCTTGTGCCTGGTTTGTTTCTGCCCAGCCCCATTCAGCTTGGAAAGCCATGCCTCTTTGATGCTTTGGAGCTAAGAGGAAATGGCTTTGTCCTAGGGGAGAACTGAGCCCCCTGCCCCTCCTCCTTGGACACCAGTGTGATCTCACTACCATTCCCTCCAAGCCTGCAGACAATTATGGAGGAGCTGCTCCAGGCTGGGTCAAACCTGTGCTAGCTTTACTCATTCATCTGGCAAAGTTCCCTTGGTGGTGAGGAAACCTCTGTTGCTCTGTGTTCTTTAATTCACAAAGAGCCAGCTGCCACCAGGCTCAGACAGGGAAGGACTCAAGTCTGGGCAAGACTGCACACCTGGTCTGGCCTCCTGGTGATTCTTGGGAACCTACTGTCACACTTCATCACCATAGTCTGGGCCTTGACTCTGATTCTCCTACCCCAGTGCTATCAGGGATGACAGGACTATAGCATCAAGCCCAGTTCCTAATCACCTGATCTGAAAACTACTGATACTGGAAAAAATGACTTTGTAAAGATATACTAGGGGCTTCATCCTTCCTTCCTAACCCATTGGACACCACTGCAGCACCACCTGGGGACAACGTGAAGGTGAGGACAATTTAGATGCCAATGTTCCTAGTGGTCTGCTCTCCAAAGGCCTCTGGCTGGAGTCCTTCCTTACCCAGTACCGCTGCCTTCCTTCTAATGAGCACTCTGCATGTTCAAACTGAATGAATGCAGACTGAATCGTATCAGTCCTGTCCTTGGTGCCCGCCCTCTGCGGGATGCAGTCTGAGCCACTGATTTTATGATTTGGCTCCAGGCCCTATGATTCCCCCACTGTATCATTTACACTCCTACCTCACCAATGTGATGAACATTCTGGGACTCTGCAGGTCCACCCCGAGTAAGGGAGACCCTCCAAAAGAAATGGTCTGTGACGCTTGTGAAGTAGCTCAGTTGGTAACATGCCTGCCACACATGCATAAGAACCAAGGAAAAGAGCCAGGCGTCATAGCACTCACCATGTCCGAACTGAGCGGGCAGAAACAAGAGGAACCTAAAGGTCATTGGCCGACCAGTCTCGCCGGGTTGGTGAGTTCCAGGTTCAGTGAGAGACTGTCTCAAAAAACAAGGTGGAGAGAGAATAAGGATGATACCGTCCATGTGCACATGTCCACACACACAAACATGAACACACACACACACACACACACATACATGGCTTGTAATAGAAATGATCAAACACACATGAGCACGAGGTAGCATGAGCAACATGCCTGTGGGCCCTTCTTCAGCTCCAGTTCAGACCCCATCTGTGACCACACCAGGCTCCCTTCCACATTCAGACCACAGGGGCCTTCTTTAAAGCAAATTCAAGACATGATGTTCTTTCATCTGAGAACACTTCAACATGTGTTTCTGAGAGAAAGGAAGAAGAAGCCTTTCTTTCAGGAAGCTTGTGTTTAGGGAGTACAGCAGCCAAAACAGAATGATCAAAATTTGCAGTTTGGTTTGTATGTGTACATTTTATAAACGGATATTTTTAGCAGACAGCCCATGAACAGGCAGGGAGTGCAATGGCTATGTGTCTGCCCTCATTTAGAGAGAGCAGAAAGCAAAGTGAGATCTTCCTTGATTGTGGATACTGGTCAACCCCTCCCTCCCAGGATTTCCTTCAATCCCCCTGGTTGGCTCTGATGTTTCCTGAACCCTCTGCAGTTTTCATGCTTTTGTGTCCTTTCCCCATGACTCATCTGCCTGGAATGACCCTTTCTCTATTTGGCACACTGACTATCTGCAAAACCTAGTAGAGATGTCACCTTGCCAGGTGTCTGTGGTACCTCTTCAACCTTTCCTCTTAAGGCAACCAGACAGAGTGCAGGGCTGAGTTAAAATCATTCTCGTGTGGATGAGTATCTCACGAGTAGAGTGTGGATTATCCCTGTGACTCTCTAGGCCAGTGTGAGACACAGTCTGGTTCCCAAGCACGGATTTGGCTTCAGCATCAGGTGAATGGGTTGTTTAATTACACATTGGGGTTCTGGTCCATGAATCAGAAGTAACAGCGATGCGATGGGCTCGTGGGAATTGAGATGTGTCTACCAGAAGGCTGCAGCAAAGCACAGCTGGAGACACAGAGCAGATATGGCTTCTGAAGCCAGGCATCTTCATGGACACCTCTCTTCAAAAGCCCACCATCCAGAGACCATCTTACCCTTCACACAGGCTCCAGCCTCTATCTGGGCCCTGGAAGCTTCCTCGAAATGAAATACACTAAAAGGTGACCTCTAGCCTAAGCCAGGTCCCTGCTATGGATTATGGTATAGCTCGCTTCTATGCTTCCCTGTGCTTCCTGCCTCCTTTTACCTCCGGTCTCCCTGCGCTGGAGATCAATCCCTGGAGACTCTGATCCATCCCCCCAGGATCCCCTGCATGGAGACGAGTCATGCTCATGCCCCTGCAACTCCAGGCTGTCTCCAAAGTAGCATCTCCTTTCAGCTAGCCTGCCTAGAGTTCCCACCATGACATATTTCTATAGACTGCATCCATCAGGCCAGCCCTGGCCCAGCATGGGGCTTAGCTCTGCTCTCCTCCATCCATCCCCACACCTCTGCCTGAAAAAGTCTTAGAGGTATCAAGCCCCACCCCCCTACCTGTCCCAGGGCTGGCCTCTCATCCCCCACTTCCTGCAAATGAATAAAATTGGGGAGCAATGTTCCTCCCTAAAGACTGATCCAACCACATCCAAATGTGGTGAGGCTGATACAGCCCTTCCCCAGACCTGCTCTAGTACTGTGTGTGTCTGTCCTTCCTCTCCAAACCACACTTCCATACCTAATATCCATCCTTCTCCCAGAGAAGGGATGAGGGGCAGGAAAGGCCTATCCTCAGAGCAGGCGGGACTGCCTGCTCACCTCCTCCCAACACCACAGGTTCTTTCTTAGAACCCTCTGACCATTTTTCCCCATTGGCTGTCTACTTCAGTGCTTGCCTGGAGTATGTGCTATAAGAAGTCTCCTTGAAGTCAGGAGCTGCTTGGGTGTTGGAGGCTAGACACAGGGTGAGGCTTTATGAGAAAAGAGACTAGACAGAGTTGGGGTGTCTGGGTTTGGAAGGTTCGGGCTCTCTTCCCAGCTTCACTCGGCAGCTTTGCCCCTCAGTTATTTATAAAGTGGGGGAAAGCGTCTGCCTTTCGTGTCTCATTAAGAGTTGTGAAGACTGAGGTGTGGTATTAACAGGGAGTAAGGCCCCAGCTATAGTCACTGCCTCTACCATCTCATCTTCTTCCATTCAGTAAAGGAACAAATTGTACTGGTGGACATGTGTCCCTTACTGGCCAGGCAGCTGTGATGAAAACTTGGTGGTCTCAGAGGCTGTCAGGTATCTCTGTTGCGTTTAGCCACAGATGTTGCCTGACAAAAGCCTCACAAACCCTGGTCCAGCTTCCTCTTGGGGCTGAGTCATACTCTCTGATGCCCTTCTCTGTTGCCGGGATACGTTCATCTGCCGTGAGCATATGGTCCCATAATCCCACAGAACCCCTGACAATCTCTGATGTGGAAGCCCCGGGTCCTGCTGGCAGGTGGCACCTCAGAAAGCTAATTGAAATGACAAGGGGAGGGGGCAGCTGCAGTTACAGGGATCAAGTTGAGTTAACCAGAATACCCCAAGAGCTGGCAAACACCCCTGCTCTCCTTGTGCGTCCAGCCAAGTGTTTCATGGAGACGCATCCCAAGTGATGTGGAGTCTACTCTTCCCACAGAACTGGTGGCATACACAGAGAGGTGAAGTCACTGGCCCAAGAATGAACAGCTCAGGCAGACTGGCTTCATAGTTTATATACCTTACTCTGAAGCCCCTTCCACGGAGGGAAGGAAAGAGGAGGAAGAGAATAAAGTAAGGCCGACCTTCTGGATGTAAGATGGCTCAGAAGACAAAGGCACACACTGATAAGGCTGAGGACATGAATTTGATCCCAGGACCCACTGTGGAAGGAGAGAACCCACTCCAACATGACCTCTGACCCCTACTCACACACGGTGACACACGCCTGCCCACACAAGTGCATGTAAAGAAAACAAATGCAATCTCCCTTTCTTTTGTTATTTCCCTTCCTAACTAAAGCACCCGTTTCCCAGTTTTGCCCACCAGCTCACTTGTAACCCGCTATTCCTGTCTTTATTGTTGCCTTGCCCTCCTGCCTCAACCGGAACCTCGGCCGGGACCTTTTCTGCTTTCCTGGTTGGCCTGAGAAGTTATCAGTTCTCTCTCCAGGGATTCAGGGTGCCATTGAGAGTCATGGTGAAATTGGTCATGGCTGACCAATCCCGTCCTGAAGCCATCCTAAACGTACCAAGAATCACCCCCTTGTGAACATAAGATGCTCCCAGCATCCCTCTTATGAAAGCCAAGGACCTACATAGCTCTGTTTCTTGAGCTGTAATCGGAAGCTGAGCAGAAACTGGAAGCAAAAGGTGAGCAGAAACATAATTCATATGCCACAGGCCCTCAGCATCCTCCCTCTGAGCCTCTCCCCTCTTCAGCACCTTTCATATGTGAGCATTAGCAAGAAGGATCCAACAGTTGTACTGAAGACCTGACTGAAATAGAGGGGAAGCCAGTCAATGAGGTTGACATGCACAGGTGCAAGAATCCCAAGTTTGTTTAGCCAGGAGAAACTCTCCTCTCTCCCAAAGATCAGACCTCCAGAATAGGCTGGCGGGCTACTGGGGTGATGTCTGAGCTGAGATCTTGACAGTCTTAACTGTGGCTTTGAGATTTTCTAGATTCATTTGCCTTTATGGTCTATTTGTAGATGCTAAAAATGTACATTGAGTCATTCTAACCTATACTGGGATTCAGGTTAGAGTGTAATTTAGTGAGAAAGCACTTGCTTAGCAGGTATGAGGCCCTGAATTCAGCATCCAATATTGCAAATGTGTGTGTGTACATGTGCATGTATGTATGTATGTGCATATGTATATATACATATAAAAGTTAGACATCATCTACACAACATGTGTCAATTAAAAGGGCACATACTACAATGTGGATGAATTTTATGAACATATACAAAGTAGACACGAACCATGAAGGTTGCCTCAGTTGTGATTGTGTGACATTAGTGATGGCAGTGTGCACTTGAAAGGGTGAATTTTTTTCATGTATGAATCATACATCCAGAAGACTTTATTGTTCATTAAACATTGAAATAGAGCTTTGTGTAAGATTTAGAGGAACACAGATGGATGGTAACACTGTCAGATGAGCACCTGCATGCATAACTAGAGAATGTCTGGAATCATTCTGCATAGAAAAAAGAGTGGGTGATCCAGTCCCATCGATATAATGGTGATTTTAAAATATTTTCAAGACAAGGTTTACAAGAAAAGAAAAAGAAATCCTAAAAAGAAAAAGATAGTGAATTTGGCTGAGAGTGTGGCTCAGTGGTAGAGCACTTCTCTAAAATCCTTAAAGCTCCTGCTTCAATCCGAGAAGGAGGAGGAGGAGAAGGGGGAGGAGAAGGAGAAGGAGGAGGGGGAGGAAGAGGAGGAGGAGGAGAAGGAGGAGGAGGGAGAGGAAAAGAAGGAGGAGAGAGAGGAAGAGGATGAGAGAGGAAGAGGGGGGGAGAAGGAGGAGGAGAGAGGAAGGAGGAAGGAGGAGATGGGGAGGAGGCGGAGGATGAAAAAAAGAAGAAGAGGAGGAGAAGAGGAAGAGAAGAAGAGGAGGAAGAAGAGAAGAAGAGGAGGAGGAAGAAGAGGAGAAGAAGAGGAGGAAAAGAAGGAGGAGGAGGAGGAAAAGGAGGAGGAGGAAGAAGAGGAGGAGGAGGAGGAGGAGAAGAAGAAGAAGGAGGAGGAGGAGGAGGAGGAGGAGAAGGAGGAGAAGGAGAAGAAGAAGAAGAAGAAGAAGAAGAAGAAGAAGAAGAAGAAGAAGAAGAAGAAGAAGAAGAAGAAGAAGAAGAAATAATAATATAACAAGCATGACATGACCTGGGACTAGGACTATAACTCAGTCAGCAGATACTTGCCTAACATGCAAGAAATCCCAGGTTTTATTCTCAATATTCAAAACATTGAGCCAGGCATGATGGCTGTTATCACAGCCTTGGAAAAATTATGCTTGGCTATGTGTCAAGTTCAAGGCCAACCTGGTCTAGGTGGGGATCAAAAGACCTTGTCTCAAAAGTAAAATGTTCTAAAACAATGTCCATAGCTGTAATGGGTAGCAAGTTTGGTGTGTTTGGGTTTATCTTCAGCGGAATGCCATTTCTGTTGCCCATGGAGAACTATCTGGGACCCTGATGTAGGTAGTGTGTGCTTCACAAACAGACTCAGATACCAGAACAATGAAGTTCTGGTGTGTACATTATACCCTTTACAGACAAAGCCCCTGGGAGATGGGAGGCTGTCATAGTTAGGGTTACCACTGCTATGATGAAACACCATGACCACAGCAACTCTTATAA